>WNWK01001170.1:0-221544 GCA_009830355.1 Cherax destructor | reverse complement strand
GATAACTCCGTCAGTGACTTGTTTCCATGGAGGCCCTTGTCCATTTACACAAAATGTTACTAGGTATGATAATAGTACTTGTGTACCTGTACCTAAATAAACTTGCTTATAGGCACACGTGTATAATACAGTACCATATGTGGATTTATCCTTGGATACTCCAAATAGCCTTAACAACTAATCATGTTAAATGATTGGTGTTTATTTAGGATTAAACCATTGTTGTATCTTGGATATAAGCAACAGATATACAAAGGTGATAGCTATGATTTAAGCAAGATTCCATACAATAAGACTGTTGGGATTTTAACATGGAGGGTTAGCACCCAGGTTAACCAAGATGGCTAAGAAAGTCAGTGTTTCATCAATGATTCACTGTCTCTTATTTCCAGTGGGGTCCTTTAATCTTGTCCCCTAGGATGCGACCCACACCAGTCGACTAACACCCAGGTACTACTTACCGCTAGGTGAACAGGGACAGCAGGTGTAAGGAAATGACCATAACACTAGACACAGATCACTCCTCGATGTTCCCCGTGTCCACCTAACACTATGTAAAAACTCAATGCACATAAAAGGCACAAAAATTTGGAATTCATTACCTGTCATTGCCAAAGAAACCCTACCTGTACCCCAATTCAAAACGATGCTAAAAAACCACCTTCTCACCCAAAGCTAATTGCTCCATATCAACCATTCCCAGCAAAGTAGAATAATCACTTAACGTAAAACCTGACTATTAAAGTCAATGTAATGTATGAATGAACGAATGAATGAATGTAAAACCAGTTATGAATAATACTTACTTAGCTAATTATTCCCACAACACTTACATTATAATGACCACGTAAACTAACTGCAATGCAATTAATTGTTTTAAATTGTTATCTCACTCAATTAGTTGCATTGCTGCAATAAATTGCTACAATTAATTGATATATTCAACTTATATTCAAACTTTATAACTTAGATATGCAACTTTACTTATTTTATAAATTATCAACCATAACTTTTTATTATTTTATTATTATTATTGCTTTAATTTGTTTAATCTGATTTAATTAATTTTATAATGAAGACAAAAGTACAAAACTATGTTCAAATTTCATAGCTTAAATACTCACCTTTACTCATTGTATACTATCTACAAAAATTCTTACAATTTAGTTTTAAGTTAATTTTAAGTCTGCCCAAAATGCCCTGCATACTAGGGGCTTTTGGCATGTACACCTCATGTAATCTCAATAACCAAATGTAATTCTTTGTATCATGTCCAAATAAAAATAATATTATTATATTATTATTATTAACATTACCAACCATGCTGAGAATTGAACCACACACTCAGTGTGAGACAAGAATGCTGGTATTGAAACCTCGGTAGCAGATTTGAGCTTATGTAGGCAGATTTTCCCATAATTTTTTTTATTTTTATTCATTTAAGCTTTTTCTTTTTTTCTTTTGACAGGGTCCTACTGAGGGCTCGTTGATGGCAGCTGTGCTTCCTTATGTGATTATGATTATACTTCTACCTATAGGTAGTTTTTTCTTCTCCAAGTCAGTCATATTTGAAGGTACTGTAATTTTCCAGTAGTTTCAGATTTCTGAAAAAAAAGTAGATTTTTCATGGGCTGTGGAAATTTGGTCAAAGCATAATACACAGTTTATTAGATTTTAAATTGATACAGTTTTAAATGATGTATTTGATTTGAGTTTTTTTGTTTGGCCACAATTTTATTGATTACAAGATGAAATTTTCAAGAATTCCTTAATACCCTTGAAATGAGGCACATTGATGCTAGTGAAAGGCTTTTGTTCCATGAAATTAAATCTGCCCTCTATTTCGTTAGCTCCCTTTTCCCAGTATGCTATGTGACCCCTTTAGTTTTATTGCAAATTTATTTTATAATCATATTTATTGACCTGAACCAATAGTGTGCTTCTAATATTGTTTAGTGTCGTATAAAATAATTTCTGTTTTGAATCCAAATCGGTTAACTACCATAGGTTTTGTGTATTTTCAGATCTCCTATCATACAGCGAGACAACAGCCAGTGTTTATGGTGCCATTTGTTCTGTCATCATTTTACACGTTCTTCTGGCACTGTTTATCCTTAAAGCCTTCAAGGAGTCTCCTGTCAAGGGCTCTAAACAGGATTAATTTTGTAAGTTGAATCTCACGAGTGATCCATTCACTGCTGATTAGTACTGAATGCGAAATCTCCAACAAAAATACAACAAGTCCTTGACTTACAAACATGTTGAGAATCTTCTGTATTGTGTAAATTATTATATCATTGTGTATAATATTATATCATTATTATACACAATACAGAAGGTCCCCAACATGTTCGTAAGTTGAAGACTTCCTGCATTATGAATGTTATTCACAATGTAGGAGGTCCCCAATGTGTTTAAGTCAAGGACTTGCTGTATAAATAATGTTGCATTCCTGGTTTCACACTGTGAAGAAAGTTTCTTGTACAGTACATAAAATACTACAGCCTCTCCTCACTTAACGATGGAGTTCATTCCTAAGACCATGTTGTTAAACAAATTCATTGCTAAGTGAGGAGCATACTATAATGGTAGTGAATTTGTGTTAACCATCTTTGATATTGTTTTAATGTCACCTTTGCACCATTTATAACATTTCTGGTATATTTTTGAATGTTTATACAGTAGTGTACTGTATATTGAAATAAAGCTGATTTCCTTTATTCTGTTTAATATACATTATTTAGGTATGAATACTGGTCAGAGCCCGTCGTAAGTCCGAGGCATTGGTAAACGAGTACGTAGCTAAATGAGGAGAGGCTGTAGTGCAAAGAATTGCTATGTTCTACACATGTTTTATACACATTTGGATTTCTTGGGTTATTCTGGGTTAATAATGCAAAATAAAATCATTTCAGTGCTTGTATAAATAATTGGTATCTAAGTGACCTGTCTGTTAAGGCAGATGTTGATGACTTGGACATTGCCTGTGTGTAACTTTAAGAAGTGACCTCTTGTGAAATCGTCTCTTAAGATGCTATAAATGTTTTGAAAACTTGTGATTTTTTAATTCCATTTATCTTTTAAAAGAATTTTCAAATTGTGATGGTTCAGTATACGTATGATACTATAGAAAAATATCCGATTTTGAAAAATGTGCATTAGGCTACCTGAATCAGAAAAATTTAAGGCAAGTGAAAATTTAAGGTTGTCAGTTTTAAATATAATCTATTAATTGGGGGGGAGGAGAAGAAAAGGGGAAGGGGTCTGAAGACAGGATTTATTGCTAAATTAGTTATTAGATACAAAATAACTTTACCAACCTGTAGTGCAGCATAAATAAAGACTTTCAAGTATAGATGCTGGTGAAGGGCTCTTCACCAGCATCTATACTTTACTAAACCCTTGTTTTATTAAGTATGGAACAATTGCTTTTTAAAAATACCTGGTGTTGGCATTTATTATAATGTTTAGAGGACAGTATATGTTGAAAATCCTTTGGCATGTAAGTTTAGTACAGTGGACCCCCGAGTAACGAACACCCCGGAAATCATACAATTATGTAAGTATAATATTGTAAGTGCTTTTGTAAGTGTATTTTTGGGGATTTGAAATGGACTAACCTACTTGACATTATTTCTTAAGGGAGTAAATTCGTTCGGTAATGGCACTTGAGCAGGCTTCTGGAATGAATTTTGTTCGTTACTCGGGGGTCCACTGTATATATAAAAATTATTCATACTAGAACTGCACAATATAATACAGTATTATATGGATAACTAAAGTCAATGAACACTTGTTAGTGCTCAGTAATATAACTCTCATGGAGATACAGAAGATTAATTGGTCTTTGTATTTTGATGCCCTTCTGGGATCCTCTGTAGCTGAAGAGGACCCCAGAAGGTGATCAAAATATACAGACCAATTAATCTTCTATGTTTGTCACCATGTGCATTATTAAGCACATATACAGTGGACCCCCGAGTAACGAACACCCCGGAAATCGTACAATTATGCAAGTATAATATTGTAAGTGCTTGTGGAAGTGTATTTTTGGGGGTCTGAAATAGACTAACCTACGTGACATTATTCTTTAAGGGAGTAAATTTGTTCGGTAATGGCACTTGAACAGGCTTCTGGAATGAAGTTTTTACATTACTCTGGGGTCCACTGTACAGTGGAACCTCGGTTTTCGTTTGCCCTGGTTTTCATCTAATTCGGTTTTCAACGACTTTTTTCATCAAAATATTGTCCCAGTTTTTGTTCATCACCTTGGTTTTCATCCACCGTACCAAACGTGTCCGCCTGCCCTCGCCCATACAAAGCATCCCCTACACGCATTCTGAGTCAGTCTGGGTTTGTTTCTCGTCGAGTGAACATTACCCTGCGCGTTCATACGAAACATTTCATTATAATCCATTGTTTTTTGTGCTTGTTTATTGAGTGCGACTGCTAAATAAGCCACCGTGGGGCCAAAGAAAGTTCCGAGTGCCAGCCCTTTGATAAAGAAGGCGAGAAACGCGATGAATTCAAGAAAGAAGTCGTAGCAAAGTACGATGAGGTTGGATGTGAGTGGCCAGGATGTGGAAGAGTTGGTGGATGACCACAGGGAAGAGCTAACCACTGAAGAGCTGCAACACCTTCAACTGGAACAGCAACAGATCGCAGCTGAGGAAATTGCTTCAGAGGAGGAGGAGGAGGAGGAGGAAGAGAGAGAGGGGAGAATGTGCCTTCTTCAGTGATTAAGTGTCGTGGGGGGTTCGATTCGGTGATGGAATTGGGTAATAAACACACGTTGGATATCTTGGTAGCGTATATTAATGATAAGGTAAGGGGAGAGCGCCAGGGCCTGACCTTGTGTCTGCTATGTCTTGTCTAGAACTGAAGTGATTCAAGAGTACTGCCCTGGGCATTGCAGCAAAGGGTGTCTCGTGACGTCATGCTATGGGCAGCAACAGTGAGTCACTTAACGGATTGTAACGGTTACTGGTGTGTACACAGTACTACGTACTGACATTAGGACGTGTGCAAAGTGGAGTGAGTTGCAAAGTTTTGTGGAGAAATATCACCCTAACAAAGCTGTTGGAAGCAGTGTCTGCAACATGCTCAATAACAATGCCTTGTTCCATTTTAGGCAAATCTGTCCAGATCTCTCTGGACAGATTTTTTGTGTGACAGGGGTACAGTGACTCAAGTTGGTCCTAGTGCCAGTAAGACAAAGAAGGGAAGTAACCCCAGATAGGGCCTTGATACCTGAAGTCCTTATGGAAGGGGATTCCCCTTCCAAACAATAAACTCCTCCCTCTCCCCTCCTCAGTCTTCCATACGCCAACAAGCCTTCAATAAAGGTAAAAGTGATTTAAACATTCATTTATCCATTTCATTAGTGCTTTATATTTATTTCTCATTGTTTTCTGTATATAAAACTATAGTTATTCTCTATGAAATGTATTTTTTTTTAATACTTTTTTGGAGTTGTCTTTTGGAACGGATTAATTGGATTTACAGTATTCTTATGGGAAATATTGCTTTAGTTTTTTCATAGCATTCGTATTCTTTAGTTTCATAGCATTCGATGTCAGACTTTCTGGAACGAATTAAAGATGAAAACCGAGGTTCCACTGTAGTTTAAACTAAATATTTTCCACCTAGGCAGGATTATCCAGAGAAACAATAAATTGACAGTCACTTATTTCGTAGCTCTGTTACCAGATGTGCATAAATATCACAAAGTAATTCCCTGAAATGCATTACTTTTTCCTTAATGATAGGTCTTTTTCTTTCAGATTTTTTGTTTATAGTTGATTTGTGTGTTTTGAAAATTGTTGTTTTTGAAGTTTGAGCTAGTGGTCATCTTAAATGATTTGCTCACAAGTAAACTTAGCTCATACAGATGCAGAAGCCAAACCAGTCATAATAGATATACATGGAAAGTCATCAGTTTTGAATCTACCACTTAAAGGATCTACATCACTTGCTCAAGCGAAGTCTTCTATGTCTACAAGGCCAAAGTCCAATATGAATAATGCACAGTCGAGTTCTATGGTACGGCCTACTGCGTGTCAGCCGAACACCTCAAGCTCAGAGGAAAACCAGCACAACAATTTGTCTTTGGAGGAAATTATAGTAAGTTTGATAACACAATGTACAGTGAACCTTTGATTTAATGGTCTAATTGGGAATGTGGTTAACTGGTACAGCAGATTGTCGTTAAGTCTAAATTGAGTATTTTTCCATGATCATAACAGTAACGAACAATTCTGGATTAAATGGGCTTATTCTGTTAAATCCGAAAATACATTTTCCCAGTGGACTGTAACAATAATGGACAGTTCTGGATTTAATGGACTTTCTTTCTGAATGTTGTCTGGACATAAATTGTTATATCTGGGTTATTAAATGGATTTTTTTTTTTAACACTTTAGCCATTTGTCACTGAGGCAGGGTGACCCAAAAAGAAAGGAAAAAAAAAAAAAAAACTTTTATTATTCAACATTTTCACCATCACTCATACACTGTCTTTGCAGAGGTGCTCAGATACGACAGTTTAGATGTCCTCCAAACTGCCAATATCCCAAACCCCTCCTTTAAAGTGCAGGCATTGTATGTACTTCCCATTTCCAAGACTCAAGTCCGGCTAACCGGTTTCCCTGAATCCCTCCACAAAATATTTCCCTGCTCACACTCCAACAGCTCGTCAGGTCTCAAAAACCATTCATCTCCATTTACTCCTATCTAACATGCTCATGCACGCATGGTTGAAGTCAAAGCCCCTTGCCCACAAAACCTCCTTTACCCCCTCCCTCCAACGTTTTTGGGGATGACCCCTACCCTGCCTTCCTTTCCCTACAGATTTATATGCTCTCCAAGTCATTCTACTTTGTTCTATTCTCCCTAAATGGCCAAACCACCTCAACAGCTCCTCTTCAGCCCCTCTGACTAATACTTTTAGTAACTCCACACCTAATTTTCACACTTCGAATTCTCTGCATAATATTTACGCCACACATTGCTCTTAGGACATCACTGCCTCCAGCTGCCTCCTCGCTGCAGCATTTACAGCCCATGCTTCACACCCATATAAGAGTGTTGGTACCACTGTACTCTCGTACATTCCCTTCCTTGCCTCCACGGATAATGTTTTTTTTGTTTCCACAGATACTTCAATGCCCCACTCCCTTTTTTTCCTTCATCAATTCTATGGCTAACCTCATCCTTCATAAACCCATCTGCTGACAAGTCAACTCCCAAATATTTGAAAACATTTACTTCTTCCATACTCCCTCCCTCCAGTGTGATACCCAGTTTTTCTTTATCTACATCTTTTGATACCCTCATCACCTTACTCTTATCTATGTTCACTTTCAGCCTTTACACACCCTAGGTTTTACTGTATTTAATTGTGGTTTCAAGTCTAATATTAAAGCCCTAAAGCCACTAAAGACATTCCCGCGATTATCTAAAATCTTATCTTATCTATAGACACCAGTATGTATAAGCAAATGGAGTCAACTCCACTATCCAGCCTGTAGCTGTCAGTGCCCTAGGGTAGTGTCCTAGGCCCACTCCTCTTTCTCATCTACATCAATGATCTCCCCAATACGTCTTAACTCCTTAAACCAGTTCTATTTGCAGATGACACTACTTATGTCTACTCCCACTCAAACCCAACTGTACTTAAGAGACACTAAACAAACTGCTAAAAATATATACTTGGATGATGACCAACAAACTCGCTCTCAACACAAAGCATACTTCATGCTGTTTGGAAACAGAGCCTTATACAGTGGACACCAGGAAATCGAACATAATTAGTTCCAGAATGCTGTTCTAGTACCGTTACCGAACGAATTTGTTCCCATAAGGACAAATGTAAATTAGATTAGTCCGTTTCAGACCCCCAAAAATACACTTAAAAAGCACTTACAAAAATACACTTACATAATAGTTTGAGTTGGGAGCTGTTCGATTTCCGGGGGTCCACTGTATATCCAACTTAATATATCAATTCATTTAAAAATCATCACCTCCCTTGGAGGGAGGTAATGATTTTTAAATAACATTGTGATAACTAGAATTTTGTTTTGTTAAAAACTCAGCAATAGGTATTTTTTTTTTCTTGCAGGGTTTAGGAGATGACAGTCTTGGTCTGAAGGTTGTATTAACCACAAAGGAAGAGGCCTACATGGGTGTCATCAACTATGTACTGCCAGCTAGTAGACGATTGGCATTAGAGAAGGTATGGCAGAGTTGGGGATGATGCAGTGGTTTTTTTTTTTTTTTTTTTTTTACAGTGCTTCCCCTCGCTCCCACCAGGACTCTGCTCCGGTGATACTGGCAGGAACCTTTCTGTAGGGGACACTGAGGGAAGAAAACCAGTGAGAATCGACAGTGATTCCTTAAAGGGATTTACTTAGATACTAGTAAAGTGGTCTTGATCCAAAGACTTGGTAATCACTGTCCCCTTCCTTAGACCAAACCTGATTACCTCTCCTTTCCCAGGCATTGTATGACTTCTAGTGGTTTAGTACACCCTTGCAATTTTAATACTTATGTGACTGATTGCTATATTGTTATTAACACTCCGGCCATCTCCCACCAAAGCAGGGTGACCCAAAAAAGGCTTTCAGAAAGTGTTTCTTCTTTTTTCATACAATAATTTATTCAGGAGAAGGGGTTATCCCCTTGCTCCTGGCATTGTAGTCGCCTCTTAGGACATGCATGGCTTACGGAGGAAGGATTCTTATCCAATTTTCCCATGGAGATGACTGCTGTATATAGTCTGTAGGGGAAGGAAGTTGGGGTAGGGGGTTGTCCTTGAAAAAGTTGGAGGGAGGGGGTAAAGGAGGTTTTGTGGGCGAGGGGCTGGGATTTCCAGCAAGCGAGCATGAGCGTGTTAGATAGGAGTGAATGGAGACGAATGGTTTTTGGGACCTGACAAACTGTTGGAGTGTGAGCAGGGTAATATTCTTTGAAGGGATTCAGGGAAACCAGTTAGCTGGACTTGAGCCATGGAAATGGGAAGTACTACAGTGTCTGCACTTTAAAGGAGGGGTTTGGGATATTGGCAGTTTGGAGGGACTTCTAAACTGTCGTATCTGAGCGCCTTTGCAAAGACTGATTATGTATGAGTGAGGTGAAAGTGTTGAATGACGATAAAAGTATTTTCTTTTTGGGAATTTTATTTCTTTTTGGGTCACCCTGCCTCGGTGAGAGACGGCCGATGTTTTTTTTTTTTTTTTTTTTTTTTTGTGGATTGCTGGTAAACCAATTTGGGCAGATGTTTGTGAAGATGAACAAAAAATGTGAAATTATGCCCCCCTGCATGTGCAGTTGGGTACAGAAATAATGAGGAATAGGACTTTTAGACTTTGATGTCGTTGTTTAGAAGAATAAGTCACAGTACCATGGCTGGAACAGTTAACTAGTAATCCACAATTTGGAAAGGCTAGTTTCAGTTCATCATGGCTTCATGAATTTATAATGAAGCAGGATAGCCTAAAATTGCAAAGGTTTCATCTTTTAATTGCGGGTAAGTTGTGCACAGTAGTACGTATTGTCTTTTAGCATTGGTGTGATGCATGTTGTATGATGTTGCGCCCCCTAAACTGTACGCAATGTATATTTAATATTCTGTATATATTTTATTCTTTTTATCTTTGTCTTGTATGCTACCTGCTCTTGATTGTTAAATTCTTAAACTAATTGCTAAATTCTTAAATGTTTAAATTTCAGTACCTCAATTTTGTAAACCTCAATTTTGTAAACCTCTATTTTGTAAACCTCTATTTTGTAAACCTCAATTTTGTAACCCTCAATTTGTAAACCTAGTTAATCACTACAATTTATTTTTTTATTTTTTATTAACACATCGGCCGATTCCCACCAAGGCAGGGTGGCCCGAAAAAGAAAAACTTTCATCATCATTCACTCCATCACTGTCTTGCCAGAAGGGTGCTTTACACTACAGTTATAAAACTGCAACATTTACACCCCTCCTTCAGAGTGCCGGCACTGTACTTCCCATCTCCAGAACTCAAGTCCGGCCTGCCGGTTTCCCTGAATCCCTTCATAAATGTTACTTTGCTCACACTCCAACAGCACGTCAAGTATTAAAAACCATATGCCTCCATTCACTCCTATCAAATACGCTCACACATGCTTGCTGGAAATCCAAGCCCCTCGCACACAAAACTTCCTTTACCCTCCCTCCAACCTTTCCTAGGCCGACCCCTACCCGCCTTCCCTCCACTACAGATTTATACACTCTCGAAGTCACTCTGTCTCGTTCCATTCTCTCTACATGTCCAAACCACCTCAACAACCCTCCTCAGCTCTCTGGACAATCGTTTTGGTAATCCCGCACCTCCTCCTAATTTCCAAACTCCGAATTCTCTGCATTATATTCACACCACACATTGACCTCAGACATGACATCTCCACTGCCTCCAGCCTTCTCCTCGTTGCAACATTCATCACCCATGCTTCACACCCATATAAGAGCGTTGGTATAACTATACTCTTATACATTCCCTCTTTACTTCCATGGACAAGGTTCTTTGTCTCCACAGACCAAGTGCTCCACTCACCCTTTTCCCTCATCAATTCTATGATTCACCTCATCCTTCATAGACCCATCCGCCGACATGTCCACTCCCAAATATCTGAATACATTCACCTCCTCCATACTCTCTCCTCCAATCTGATATCCAATCTTTCGTCACCTATTCTTTTGTTATCCTCATCACCTTACTCTTTCCTATATTCACTTTCAATTTTCTTCTTTTACACACCCTACCAAATTCATCCACCAACCTCTGCAGCTTCTCTTCAGAATCTCCCAAAAGCACAGTGTCATCAGCAAAAAGCAACTGTGACAACTCCCACTTTGTATTTGCTTCTTTATCTTTTAGCCCAACACCTCTTGCCAAGACCCTCGCATTCACTTCTCTTACAACCCCATCTATAAATATATTGAACAACCACGGTGACATCACACATCCTTGTCTAAGGCCCACTTTTACTGGGAAATAGTCCCTTCCCTCCTACACACTCTAACCTGAGCCTCACTATCCTCATAAAAACTCTTCACTGCTTTCAGTAACCTTCCTCCTATTCCATACACCTGCAACATCTGCCACATTGCCCCCTATCTACCCTATCATACGCCTTTTCCAAATCCATAAATGCCACAAAAACATCTTTACCCTTATCCAAATACTGTTCACCTATATGTTTCACTGTAAACACTTGGTCTACACACCCCTACCTTTCCTAAAGCCCCTTGTTCATCTGCTATCCTGCTTTCTGTTTTACTCTTAATTCTTTCAATAATAACTCTACCATACACTTTACCAGGTACACTTAACAGACTTATTCCCCTATAATTTTTGCAATCTCTTTTGTCCCCTTTGCCTTTATACAAAGGAACAATACACGCTCTCTGCCAATCCCTAGGTACCTTACCCTCTTCCATACATTTATTAAATAATAGCACCAACCACTCCAAAATTATATCCCCACCTGCTTTAACATTTCTATCTTTATCCCATCAATCCCAGCTGCCTTACCCCCTTTCATTCTACCCACTGCCTCACGAACTTCCCCTACACCCACAACTGGCTCTTCCACACTCCTACAAGATGTTATTCCTCCTTGCCCTACACGGCCGGGCTCAGAGAGTAGATACTCTCGAAACTCTTCAAAGGTATTTCAAAGGTATACACACGAAATCACAGCTTCCCTGTCTTCATCAACATTTAACAAATCCTCAAAATATTCTCTCCATCTTCCCGATACCTCTAACTCTCCATTTAATAACTCTCCTCTCCTATTTTTAACTGTCAAATCCATTTGTTCTCTAGGCTTCCTCAACTTATTAATCTCATTCCAAAACTTTTTCTTATTTTCAACAAAATTTGCTGATAACATCTCACCCACTCTCTCATCTGCTCTCTTTTTACATTGCTTCACCACTCTTTTAACCTCTCTTTTCTCTCCATATACTCTTCCCTCCTTGCATCACTTCTACTTTGTAAAACCTCTCATATGCTAACTTTTTCTCCTTACTACTCTCTTTACATCATCATTCCACCAATCGCTCCTCTTCCCTCCCGCACCCATCGCCTGTAACCACAAACTTCTGCTGAACACTCTAACACTACATTTTTAAATCTACCCCATACATTTTCGACCCCATTGCCTACACTCTCACTAGCCCATCTATCCTCCAATAGTTGTTTATATCTTACCCTAACTGCCTCCTCTTTTAGTTTATAAACCTTCACCTCTCTTTTACTTACTGATTCTATTTTCCTTGTATCCCATCTACCTTTTACTCCCACTGTAGCTATAACTAAAAAGTGATCTGATATATCTGTAGCCCTCTATAAACATGTACATCCTGAAGTCTACTCAACAGTCTTTTATCTATCAATACATAGTCCAACAAACTACTGTCATTACGCCCTACATCATATCTTGTATACTTATTTATCCTCTTTTTCTTAAAATATGTATTACCTATAACTAAACCCCTTTCTATACAAAGTTCAATCAAAGGGCTCCCATTATCATTTACACCTGGCACCCCAAACTTACCTACTACACCCTCTCTGCATGTTTCTCCCACTTTAGCATTTAGGTCCCCTACCACAATTACTCTCTCATTTGGTTCAAAAGTTCCTATACATTCGCTTTACATCTCCCAAAATCTCTCTCCTCTACACTCCTCTCTTCTCCAGGTGCATACACGCTTATTATGACCCACTTTTCGCATCCGACCCTTATTTTAATCCACATAATCCTTGAATTTACACATTTATATTCCCTCTTTTCCTTCCATAACTGATCCTTCAACATTATTGCTACCCCTTCCTTAGCTCTAACTCTCTCAGATACTCCTGACTTAATCCCATTTATTTCTCCCCACTGAAACTCGCCTACCCACAATTACCTAACCTTAATATCAGTATAATCATTGTATCACTATTGAGTAAGACCTATCATAAGACTGCCTGAAAAGCCTAGGCATACCTAGGCATATTATTGGCCATCTTGTAATATCTACCCCATAAAATGTAATAATACTATAAGTATACCCCACTTTGTAATATTACTAGAAATAAATTTTTTATTTTGATTTTTTTGTGAATTTAAACTGTCATGAGGCACATTTTCCTTTACCAAGCTTTTAATTTGTTTATTTTTCCAATTGTGAATGCCTGTGTTCTACGTGCCCTTTGTTTATTGTTGATTTTTTCTTCATTTGATTTCTCAACTGGTTGAAGTGATAATGCTTGGCACTATGAGTCGATTTCGTTTAGTGTTTGAGTACCTGAACATTCAGGTAACTGTTCTGAGTCAACATACTTCTCTTCCTCCACAGTAGAGGCTGTTGGTAAAACATATGTTCTTAGTATGGTTTGTTGTAATGCTTATAGCTGAAATTTATTTTTTTAAATTTTCATTGAGATCAATAGTTTTGGCTAATGATCTCTCACAACTTTCAGATTCATTATCATTTGTATATACAGTGGTACCTCGACTTACGATATTTTTTCATTCCAGAATGCTGTTCAAGTGCCATTACCAAACGAATTTATCCCCATAAGGAATGATGTAAAATAGACTAGTCCTTTTAGACCCCCAAAATTACACTTACAAAAGCATTTAAAAAAATAAACTTATATAAAAGGTGAGTTTGGGGACCATCGTAAGTCGAGGTACCACTGTATTTACAGTGGACCCCCGGAGTTCGTCATTAATTCGTTCCAGAATGCTGCTCAAGTGCTGTTACCGAACGAATTTGTTCCCATAAGGAATAATGTAAATTAGATTAGTCCTTTTAGACCCCCAAAAATACACTTACAAAAGCACTTACAAAAATACACTTACATAATTGTTCGAGTTTGGAGCAATACGAACTCCGGGGGTCCACTGTATTTGAATCTTTGTTTAACAGCATATTTTTTGTAGTCTTTTTTTAGTCTTTCTTGCTTTTCTTGTCTTTAATTTTGGTGAATTACAGCTTATGTCTGTAAGCTCAGGACTCTTAGTGACGACTTCTTGTTTATGTGATCTTGTAATTCTTTTACTGCCATTATGCTGTTTTGTCTTATTTTCTTAAGATGATTTAAGTATTCTAGAATTATTTTATTTCCTTTAGAGTCAGCTTGAATACTTCTGGTTATTTTTTAACCTTCTTTGCTATCTTTCAAAAATACTTCATCTCCAATCAGGTTTGGTTCACCTTTCCTCAAAATTTGCTGGTTATCTTTCTTGTTAATAGGTCTGTCATTTTCCATAATTTTCTTCTCTTTAAGAACTTCATCTTTCTATTTGTGTAACAGCTTGCAAATTTCGTGTGGTTTTCCTCAAGCTATTACTATACTTGATTTTATTTTTCCTTCCTTTCAAAGTCTTTTTTTTAATGCATTTGGAATCCACTTCGTCTCTTGTGGCATTTTCTGAGGTACCTTCCATACCTATTGAGGAAATTCTAATTTCTTTAGCATTTTTAGCTATTCTTTCCTTTTTTTATAGAGAAAATATCAAATGGGTAAGGCAGCAGGGATTGATGGGAAAAAGATAGAAATGTTAAAAGGAGGTGGGGATATAGTTTTGGAGTAGTTGGTGCTTTTATTTAATAAATGTTTGGAAAAGGGTAAGGTACCTAGGGATTGGCAAAGAGCATGCATAGTTCCTTTGCATAAAGGCAAAGGGGACAAAGAGTGCAAAAATTATAGGGGAATAAGTCTGTTGAGTATACATACCTGGTAAAGTGTATGGTAGTTATTATTGAAAGAATTAAGAGTAAGACAGAGTAGGATAGCAGATGAACAAGGAGGCTTTAGGAAAGGTAGGGGGTGTGTAGATCTAGTGTTTACAGTAAAACATACAGTGGACCCTCGAGTTTCGTAAGCCTTGCGCTTTGTGAATTTCGCCTTTTGCAACGTTTTTTGTCAATATATAGCCTCGTGGTTCGTCATTTGCCTCGCCATTTGTCAGTCATCCGGAGCACATACGAGTGGCCTCCCAGCATCAACGTGCACACAAAGGTGCCCCACACACCATTCACAGTCAGTGTGGCATTGTTTCTTGGCGAGTGACCATCACCCCACGCGTTCATACGATTCATTTCGTAATACTATTCCATTCTTTTTTTGTGCTTGCAACTGCTAAATAAGCCAGACTGACCCTGACAACCCTATGCCAGTTGTGGAATCTATTTTGGCTTTGGGGAAGTCCAGTTGGTTGGAGGTTAGTGGTGAGGATGTGGAAGAGTTGGTGGAGGACCACAGTGAAGAGCTAACCACTGAAGAGTTGCAAGAGCTTCATCTGCAACAGCAACAGAGCACAGCTGAGGAAATTGCTGCACAGGAGGAAGAGGAGAGAGGGAAGAAGGTGCCTTCTTCAGAGATTAAGGAGATTTGTGCAATGTGGAGTAGAATGGAAAGATTTGTGGAGGAACATCACCCTAACAAAGCTGTTGCAGGCCATGTATGTGACATGTTCAATAACAATGTCTTGTCCCATTTTAGGCATATTTTAACCCTTTGAGGGTTTTTGACGTACTAGTACGCCTAAATTCTAGCGCCCTCAAATCAAGCAGAAACAGGCTGGTAGGCCTAGATATCAGAGAATGGGTCTGTGCGGTCAGTGTGCGCAGTATAAAAAAAATCCTGCACTACACAGTGCATAATGAGGAAAAAAAAACTCCGACCGTATTTTTAGTTTAAAACAGCGACTTTGCAGTCTATTTTCGTATGGTATTTATGATTATATTCTCGTTTTCCTGGTCTCATTTGATAGAATGGAAGATATATTAGACAAATAGAGATAATTGTGATCGGTTTCTCAATGACAAGTACCTAGAAATTGAGCGCAAAATAGCAAAAATGTTCGATTTTTGGCGATGTTCAAGAGTAAACAAATCACGCCATACGTACAATACACATCAACTGGCGACTCTAATATTCTTGCACAAGTGTGCTGATGTCATTTATACCGTTTTTACAATGATGCAGTAGTATACATAATAATAAATCTTCAATTTATTGTGAGAATAAAAATTCAAAATGGAAAACAAAAGTAATGTAAGAGGGGACTGGAAACGTGACTAATGGACAGATAAAATGTTATTCGAGTGCCAGGAATGTCTGTCTCGTTTATTCTGGACCCTATTTTGAAATTGGCATCTTTTGAAATTTGTGTGAAATTGGACAAATTGCCAATTTCTGACCACCTTATTGGGTAGTTGAAATCGGTAAATTGGCAGTTTCTTGTACTCAATCGATAGAAGAAATAGAGTTCTAGCGAAATAGCTATAATTGTAGTAGACTGAAACATTGGAATTTGCCGAAAATAGGGCTCAAAGTCGGCGAAATCGCCGATGCGTAAATAGCATCGATACCGCTAACTTCGCGAGAGCATAATTCCGTTAGTTTTCGATCAAATTTCATAATTTTGGTGGCGTTATGATCGGAAAAAGATTCTCTATCATTTCATAAGAAAAAATATTTTTTTTTTTTTTTTCCGAAAATGTTTCGACCCTGAGAGAGAGTTAAGAATCGGGGTCTCGACCCTGAAAGGGTTAAAGAGACCCCACAAACAGAGCTCTCCGGAACAATTTTTTGAGCGACAGGGCAGGGGTCCAGTGACTCTCAAGCTGGTTCTAGTGGCATTACAAAACAAAGAAGGAAGTAACCCCAGATAAATACTTGGTACCTAAAGTCTTTATGGAAGGAAATTCCCCTTCCAAACAATAGTGCAACGTCATCCTTTTCCCTCCTCCTGTCTTCCATACACCAACAAGAGTCTTCAATAAAGGTGAGTGTGATGTTATTGTTTTATACTTGATGTCTCATCGTTTTCTGTATGTAAATCTATATTTAATGTAAAAAAAAATATTTTTTATTACTTTTGGGTGTCTGGAACGGATTAATTGGATTTACATTATTTCTTATGGGGAAAATGGTTTCGCCATTCGTGAATTTCGGCAGACTCTGAAACAGATTAATTACGAAATTCGAGGGTCCAAAGTGTAGGTGAATAGTATTTAGATAAGGGTAAAGAGGTTTTTGTGGCATTTATGGATTTGGAAAAGCCGTATGACAGGGTGGATAGGGGAGCAAAGTGGCAGATGTTGCAAATGTATGGAATAGGAGGTAGGTTACTGAAAGCAGTGAAGAGCTTTTAAGAGGATAGTGAGGCTCAGGTTAGAGTATGTAGGCGAGAGGGAGATTATTTTTCAGTAAAAATAGGCCTTAGACAAGGATGTGTGATGTCACCATGGTTGTTAAATATATTTATAGATGAGGTTGTACGAGAAGTGAATGCTCGGGTGTTGGCAAGAGGTGTGGGGTTAAAAGATAAAGAATCTACCACAAAGTGGGAGTTGTCACAGTTGCTCTTTCCTGATGACACTGTGCTTTTGGGAGATTCTGAAGGGAAGTTGCTGAGGTTGGTGGAGGAGTTTGGTAGGGTATGTAAAAGAAGAAAATTAAAAGTGAATATAGGAAAGAGTAAGGTGATAAGAATAAAAAAAATAGGTGACAAAAGATTGGATATCAGATTGGAGGGAGAGAGTATGGAGGAGGTGAATGTATTCAGATATTCAGGAGTGGACGTGTCAGCAGATGGGTCTATGAAAGATGAGGTGAATCATAGAATTGATGAGGGGAAAAAGGTGAGTGGTGCACTTAGGAGTCTGTGGAGACAAAGAACTTTG
Source organism: Cherax destructor (assembly GCA_009830355.1). NCBI lineage: Eukaryota > Metazoa > Arthropoda > Malacostraca > Decapoda > Parastacidae > Cherax > Cherax destructor. The sequence continues at coordinate 203,816 of WNWK01001170.1, read as the reverse complement.
TCCATGGAAGCAAAGAGGGGAATGTATGAGAGTATAGTTATACCAACGCTCTTATATCGGTGTGAAACATGGGTGGTGAATGTTGCAACAAGGAGAAGGCTGGAGGCAGTGGAGATGTCATGTCTGAGGGCAATGTGTGGTGTGAATATAATGCAGAGAATTCGTAGTTTAGAAATTAGGAGGAGGTGCGGGATTACCAAAACTATCCAGAGGGCTGAGGAGGGGTTGTTGAGGTGGTTTGAACATGTAGAGAGGATGAAACAAAACAGAATGACTTAGAGTTTATAAATCTATAGTGGAGGGAAGGCAGGGTAAGGGTCGGCCTAGGAAAGGTTGGAGGGAGGGGGTAAAGGAGGTTTTGTGTGCGAGGGGCTTGGACTTCCAGCAAGCATGCGTGAGCGTATTAAATAGGAGTGAATGGAGACAAATGGTTTTTAGGACTTGATGTGTTGTTGGAGTGTGAGCAAGGTAACATTTATGAAACAATTCAGGGAAACCGGCAGGCTGAACGGGAGGGATGGAGATGGGAAGTACAGTGCCTGCACTCTGAAGGAGAGGTGTTAATGTTGCAGTTTTATAACTAGTGTAAGCTTGCCTTTGGCAAGACAGTGATATAGTGAATGATGAAAGTTTTTCTTTTTCGGGCCACCCTGCATTAATGTGAGGCGGCTGATGTGTTAATAAAAAACAAATAACATTGCTTATACAGATGTGATAAATGGTTTAAAACTGACATGTTGAAGATTGAGACACTTGTGTAACATATGGGAATCTTTATTGAAGAAACGTTTTGCCACACAGTGGCTTCATCAATCTGATACAAAGCAGAAAGGTGTAAGGAGAGGAGGAGTTTGAGGTAATCACTTTCTACAAGATTGATGGACTGAACACACACTCCATGCTGAGGGACTGATCACCTCAAACTCCTCCTCTCTTTACACCTTTCTGCTTTGTATCGGACTGATGAAGCCACTGTGTGGCGAAGCGTTTCTTCAATAAAGATTCCCATATGTTGCATAAGTGTCTCAATCTTCATTGCTTATACAGAAATGGGTGACGCTTAAGCCTAACTTTCCCTCTAAGGAAGGTTCCTTGATGCTGGTCAGGGGCTCTTGATCTAGGGAATTGGATCTGTGCTCCAGTTACCTGAATACTTCTTTGATGTTGGTGAGGGGCTCTTGATCTAGGGAATTGGATCTGTGCTCCAGTTCCCTGAATTAAGCCTGAATACCTTCCACATCCCCCCCACAGGCACTGCATAATCCTATGGGTTTAGTGCTCCCCTTGATTATAATAATTATGCCTAACTTAAGACTAGTTACAATGTACCAGGGATGAAAATTTAAATCCCATCAGACTGTTTAAAAACCTTTACCTGGAGAGGGTTTCGGGGATCAACTCCCCTGCGGTTCGGTTTGAGACCAAGGGAAACCCGTGGCCTGGTTGGTAGTGCACTCCACTTGCATACCAAGTGTCTGTGGTTCAGTTCCCAGCCAGGTAGAAATGGGCATGTTTCCTTACACCTGCTTTCCCTGTTCATCTAGCAGTAAGTAGGTACCTGGGAATTAGTCTATTCTTGTGGGTGGCATCTTGGAGGGGGGAGTAGTATAACTTGGATAGAGCTGGGTTTCAAAATGACCTGAAGTAGGATAACAGCTCGATGTGTAAAAAAAAAATTATGCCTAATACTGCACCTCCTCAGATCAAGCCTGATTTACTCCTGTTCCTAGGTCCTGGATAACATAGGGCTTTAGAATATATTAGCATTGCAGTAGGCCTATTGGTTTTACTAAGTAGGTCTGTACACCTAGTCACTGTGGGTTTAGCACTACTACATAATTATGATCAAATTGATGCAACAGTAATATTTTTTTCCTAATAATTATTTCTACAAGTACATGATACAACTTATACAGACCATAGCTGGCATCAGTGACATCCTATATCGAAAGTCTGTGTTTTTTATGTAGGTGGAGGGGTGGTGTGTGTATATGTAGGTGGGGTGTGTGTGTGTATATGTAGGTGGGGGGTGTGTGTGTGTTATATGTAGGTGGAGGTGTGTGTTATATGTAGGTGGAGGGTGTGTGTGTGTATTGTAGGTGGAGGGGTGTGTGTGTGTTTATGTAGGTGGAGGGGGGTGTGTGTTTGTGGTGGGGGGTGTGTGTGTATATGTAGGTGGAGTGTGTGTGTTTATATGTAGGTGGAGGTGTGTGTGTTTTATATGTAGGTGGAGGGTGTGTGTGTGTATATGTAGGTGGAGGTGTGTGTGTATATGTAGGTGAGGGTGTGTTGTTATATGTAGGTGGAGGGGTGTGTGTTATATGTAGGTGGGGTGTGTGTGTATATGTAGGTGGAGGTGTGTGTGTGTATATGTAGGTGGAGGTGTGTGTGTGTATATGTAGGTGGAGGTGTGTGTGTGTGTATATGTAGGTGGAGGTGTGTGTGTGTGTATATGTAGGTGGAGGTGTGTGTGTGTGTATATGTAGGTGGAGGTGTGTGTGTGTATATGTAGGTGGAGGTGTGTGTGTGTATATGTAGGTGGAGGTGTGTGTGTTTTATATGTAGGTGGAGGTGTGTGTGTGTGTATATGTAGGTGGAGGTGTGTGTGTGTGTGTATATGTAGGTGGAGGTGTGTGTGTGTGTATATGTAGGTGGAGGTGTGTGTGTGTATATGTAGGTGGAGGTGTGTGTGTGTATATGTAGGTGGAGGTGTGTGTGTGTGTATATGTAGGTGGAGTGTGTGTGTGTGTGTGTATATGTAGGTGGAGGTTGTGTGTGTGTTATATGTAGGTGGAGGTGTGTGTGTATATGTAGGTGAGTGTGTGTGTGTATATGTAGGTGGAGGTGTGTGTGTGTTATATGTAGGTGGAGGTGTGTGTGTGTGTATATGTAGGTGGAGTGTGTGTGTGTGTGTGTATATGTAGGTGGAGTGTGTGTGTGTGTATATATGTAGGTGGAGGTGTGTGTGTGTGTGTATATGTAGGTGGGGTGTGTGTATATGTAGGTGAGGTGTGTGTGTGTGTGTATATGTAGGTGGAGTGTGTGTGTGTATATGGGTGGAGGTGTGTGTGTGTATATGTAGGTGGAGGTGTGTGTGTGTGTATATGTAGGTGGAGGTGTGTGTGTGTGTGTATATGTAGGTGGAGGTGTGTGTGTGTGTGTTATATGTAGGTGGAGGTGTGTGTGTGTGTGTATATGTAGGTGGAGGTGTGTGTGTGTGTATATGTAGGTGGAGGTGTGTGTGTGTGTGTGTATATGTAGGTGGAGGTGTGTGTATATGTAGGTGGGGTGTGTGTATATGTAGGTGGAGGTGTGTGTGTGTGTGTATATGTAGGTGGAGGTGTGTGTGTGTGTGTGTATATGTAGGTGGAGGTGTGTGTATATGTAGGTGGAGGTGTGTGTATATGTAGGTGGAGGTGTGTGTATATGTAGGTGGAGGTGTGTGTATATGTAGGTGGAGGTGTGTGTTATATGTAGGTGGAGGTGTGTGTATATGTAGGTGGAGGTGTGTGTATATGTAGGTGGAGGTGTGTGTATATGTAGGTGGAGGTGTGTGTATATGTAGGTGGAGGTGTGTGTATATGTAGGTGGAGGTGTGTGTATATGTAGGTGGAGGTGTGTGTATATGTAGGTGGAGGTGTGTGTGTATATGTGTGGATGTAGTGTGTGTGTGTGTGTGTGTATATGTAGGGGTGTGTGTGTGTGTGTATATGTAGGTGGAGGTGTGTGTGTGTGTGTATATGTAGGTGGAGGTGTGTGTGTGTGTTATGTAGGTGGAGGTGTGTGTGTGTGTATATGTAGGTGGAGGTGTGTATGTGTATGTAGGTGGAGGTATGTGTATGTGTATGTAGGTGGAGGTGTGTGTGTGTATATGTAGGTGGAGGTGTGTGTGTGTGTATATATGTAGGTGGAGGTGTGTGTTTGTTTTGGGAGGGGGTAGGTAGGTAGGTTTGTGTCATTTTGCTTTTGTCTTATTTTTCTGGTGATGATACCTTGACAGGTTGAGCACATTACCTTGAATATAATGACATTAACTGTGTTTTAGTGATTAGACCCATTCAGAGTGATTACTTGATGCTGTCAAGGAATTTGAATTACCCTCCCCTTCCTTGGATCAGACCTAATTTCCCTTCATTCCCTAGGTGTTGTATAATCTCAAGTTTAGAGCTGAAAGTAATGTTAGTAACTTGAATGAGGGATGATGAACGTGTTCTCTTTCCTTTGGGTCACCCGGCCTTAGTTGGAGACAGCCAGTTTAATATCTTTATTATGCACCCCATACCCATCTTATGGGTATAGTCAAAAGATCACACAGGCACATAATGGGTCCAGGGACTGGGCAGCAAAGTTTTGATAACTGAACATTGGAGCCCAGTACATACTAAGATTTTACCCTTCTCTACAGGATGTGTATCATGAAGATCAGAGAGGCAAACAACTTCTGATGAAGAAGATTGTACACCCACACATAACTAAATTACATAATGAAACCATTGAAATAGATGAAGATGTACTTCTTGGCAGAGTGGAACAGAAGTCTCTGACTGTGGGTAACAATATTTCTACTGAGAAAGAAGATGCACCTCCACCGCCACCTAAGATTCCACGACCTGCAAAATGGATCATCATTGATACCATTGGTGATGCATTTAGGAAAGCGGTAAATATTGCCTTTTCACTGAAAATTTTAGGGAACTGTAACCAAATAATCCAAGTTAGCATCTTATATAGTGAGATTCACAAATTTAAATGCTGCTCTATCCCTTGTAGTCAGGATTGTTTTTCTATATTTTACATGTCCACAGCACTGTATGACCCTAGTGGGTTTAGCGCTTAGTTTTGATTATAATATTTTTTACATGGTGATGTATACTGTATTGTATATGCTACAGTATCAAGTATATCTTGCATACCAGTAGCATGTGACAATTGTGGAACTTTAGTATGGTAATGTTTATGAAGGTATTCGGGAAAACTGTTTCACTGGGTTGGAGTCCTGGAGGTGGAAAGTATACATTGCCTGCACTCTGAAGGAGGGGTGAGGATGTTATTCTTGTGCACTTTGGCAAGACAGCCACTGAATGAATAATAGTGAATGTTTCCTTCTTTGGGTTACTCTACCTTGGTGGGAAATAGTCTCTTTTAAAAAGAAAACTGGGGCAATACACATGTAATAAGTGTTCAAAGGGTTGGTGTGCCTTTGGCACATTTGTCCTCTGAACACTTGCATCATAAATCTTCCAAATTTCTGATGTTTTCTAACAAAGCTACTAAGTGCAACATGCTGTCCTGTATCTGGTGTTCAGTGTAGGTGAAACTAATCACATGGGGGAAAGGTAGGACATACTCCTTGAAACAATTTTTTTTGGTATGTGAAGGCAGCCAGCATTCTGTTTTGCTTGACATAATTGGAAATGGTGTTTACACACCCCATTGATCATTACTCCCCAAAATTGGATTGCATTTTTCCATAAACTGTGTTGTACAGTGTGCTGACTTGTTTTTCATGGGTTTTTGTGTATGGATGGCTATTTAGCAAGTATTAAGCAACTTTTTGCACTAAAATATAGAATGCATTTAAGTACTGGACCATAAAAGTAGGACCAAATATATTTCTGCTAAAAACCTTTAGGTTTGATATATTGCTGAACATTACACCCTAATCTTTCATTCCCAATACAGTGGACCCCCGAGTAACGTAAAAACTTCATTCCAGAAGCCTGCTCAAGTGCCATTACCAAACGAATTTACTCCCTTATGGAATAATGTCACGTAGGTTAGTCTATTTCAGACCCCCAAAAATACACTTCCACAAGCACTTACAATATTATACTTACATAATTGTACGATTTCTGGGGTGTTCGTTACTCGGGGGTCCACTGTACTTGTCTTTTTTCTTCCCCCTCTTTAAATGGGGTTGGCATGATGGTGGTGAAGGCTTTTGATCCAAGGGACTGCAGCTACCCCTTTGAATCATACCTAATTCCCACCTATTTCCCAGGTATTGTATGACTTATGAGATTAGTGATTCCCATGAATCTTCTTTCAACGCACCAGCCGTATCCCACAGAGGCAGGGTGGCCCAAAAGGAAAAACAAGTTTCTCCTTTTACATTTACTTAATATATACAGGAGAAGGGGTTACTAGTCCCTTGCTCCTGGCATTTTAGTCTTCTCTTACGACACGCATAGCTTACGGAGGAAGAATTCTGTTCCACTTCCTCATGGAAATCTTCCCATGAATATGATAATACATTCTCTTATCTTACTCTTTTTTTTTTTTTTCTACATTCACCTTCAACTTCCTTCTTCAGTAAATATTTTCAAGCTCTTTCACCAACTTCTGTAGTTGGTAAAGATTTTTTTTAAAACGTTCTGGCCATTTGCCATCAAGTTAAGGTTGCCGACAAAAAAAAAAAATTACCCTCATTCAATCATTGTCTTGTATAAATTTTGTAGAAAACTTAAAGCTGATGAATGAGGCACTTGTGCAACATGTTGCATAAATGTCTTATTCATCAATCATTGTCTTGCTAGAAGCAAGCTGACATAAGAGTTCAGATGGCCTATTCAATCTGCACCATCTTCACCCCTCCTTTAACATGCAAACACTGGACTCAAGTCTGGTGCACATGTTTCACTGAATCCCTTCATAATTGTTAATTCCTGACACTCCAACAGTTTTTCAAGTCTTAAAGACACATGGGCAGCAATTACTAACTTTATTTAGACAATATATTACCTGTGCAGCAGGCAAAAGGTTTCTAGTGCATGTTGATCTTGAAGAGTGTGGAAAGGATTGGTCTGGTTGTACTGGGCTGAGGTGGATGGCTGTGGTTCTTGTGATGCAGATGCACTTTACCCACTAAACTTTGTTGTACAGATGACTACTTGCTTTAAAACAGTTACACGATCCAGAACTAATTGAACATTCTTGTTCAGGATTTCTGTCCTGTTTACACTTGTTTTATAGTTCAATGGGGCTTTGTTCTCCATGATAAGGTCATCAGTTGCTGCACCTTCCTTTACTTTGTGCTCAGTCAACACATTCAGTAACTCTTTTTTGCCTTATTGAGCTATATTGACTTTTGACATTTTTTTTAGCAGGTCATAAACTGCATTAACGATTTGTTGATTCTCTAACACCAAAGATAGGTGCTGTCTCCATCACCTTGAGGCATATCAATATCCTCCATTTTGTTTTGTTTTTCAAAATAGGCATAATAACATGCTTTTAATTCATGGCACCTCCAGTATCACTTGTATTCCCTTTGAGTGCTGTGGTTAATATCCAGAAACAAGACAGTAATGAAAAGATCAAAAATTCATTTACTTAGATATAATAATAATCCCCAGAAGCTGAGGGCAAATATCCTGCCAAGTTATCAAGCTGGATTTTATGTAAAAGAGTGTATGTATGCTTATTTTCCCCAAAGTATAAAGTATGATCATTCAGTTGCTATCCCATGGAACGTGAACTTGGGTACAAAATTTCTTATCTTAATTTACTGAAAAAGTGATTTGTGGTGGTGCAAAATGTGGGAGTCTGTATTAAACTTAGCAGTCAAATAATCTTAACTTCAAATATGTTATGTGTAGTAATTTTAAGCTCTAGTTATAGTCTTCCCAAAATACTCTCTGCATAACAATGGTTCCCTAATTTTTTTAACAATGTACAACTTGAAAATATAACTTGTTTGGATTGTTTATATTTTTACAACATTGGCTAATTTATTCTCATTGCTGCTGGAAATTTAAAATGGATTGGTTGGTTTTTGATAATTAAATTTATAACTAGTTTCATCTTTCTGAACAGCCTTATTACCTATACTAAACTGTTTGATATATTTATTGGTTAATTCTGCTGTATAACTCCTGTGAATTTAGTACATATTCTTGAATGTAGTAATAATAATTTGCTAATTTTGTGCATTGATTCAGCTATGCTTCATCCGCTCTGAAAATGTCATTGCAATGGGAATGGAAGGCCAGAATCTGGGCCGTTGCGGAACCTTGGCGTGGATCAGTGTTGCAACTTCAACTATGATTTTCCTCTTTGATGTAGCTAAGATTGGAGTTTCTGAGACTTTAAAAGAAGGCATGGGAGACATTATACAAGACAGCACCATCACCAAAGTTGTGCATGATTGCCGGTCAATGGAAGACTTACTCCACCACCAGTTCAGCGTTAATTTAAACAATGTGTTTGATACTCAGGTCAGTCCCATGTATGTTTTCCTAAAATTATGTAAAGGTTTAAATTGTATATAAATGTCCTTTCTTCACATGTGAGCCATAACATAGCCTCTTATGTTTTTAACACACCGGCTGTATCCCACCGAGCCAGGGTGACCTAAATAGAAAAACTAAAGTTTTTATAGTTTGTATTTAGGTCACTTATTAGGACTACTTATTACACTAGTATGTACATAATTTTTTGTATGGCTCTATGGGGTTTGGGAATTCATGGCTTGCTAATGTCATAGAGGAATATGAAGAACTGATGAAGATTATAATATAATATCTTTATTTCTACAAGTACATGTACAAGGTATACAAGCTTAGCTGACATCAGTGACATACTACTATGTAGAAAGCCGCTTGTTATGCAGAGCATTTCGGGCAAATTAGGTCAATTTTGCGACTCACACCAATTGACTAACACCCAGGTACCCATTGTTACTGATGGGTGAACATGGACAACCGGTGTAAGGAAACACACCCAATGTTTCCACCCCTTCGCCGAGAATCAAACCTGGACCCTCACTGTGTGAAGCGAGAGCTTTTGCCACCAGGCCACAGAGATAGGAAAAAATGGGCTGACTGCATATTCCTAAACTGGATGAAATCCATTGGTAGAGTACCATAAGACTGCTACTTAAACTGGAGTAGCAAGCAGGATACAAACATGAATGATATCTGAACAAAAGACGACAGTTGATGAGAGATGAAAGGCAGGATGGGCAAATGTAATTAGCAGGGGTGCTAGACCCCTTACTGTCACTTTTAAATATCAACAACTTAATAGCAGGAAAAGATTGCTACTTATGTAGTATGTGTATTCATAGTTGATAAAAGCTCATGAGGTGGCTACAAATTGAAGAGGGCAGCAGAGAATGACAAGATAACCTGGACAGCAACACAACTACTAGAACAAGCAGTACTAGTCAGTTCACCAGAAAGATTCAACTGGATACCAATAAGGAGAGAAATAACTCAGATTAAAATATATAAAAAAAAAATGGAAATAAGCATTACACCAAGCCTGTCCTCTAAACCATGCTACTGGAAAACTACCAGACATCACTTTATCCATTAAATAGTAATTCTCAAAGCACAAAAATGCTACACACAATCAGAAGAAAATGCCAGGATATGAAATTCCCTGTAGACTATGATAAAATATATATTACATAAAGTACCACAAACCCCTCAATGAAAATGAACACAAATTTGCTTCCACAACATAAAATTTGAGAAACAATGGTGTTGCACATCATAACTCATAACCTCTTGATGAAATGAGATAATGGCCAAACTAGTTATAAAAGAGGGGTGACAAATTCAAGGGGAAGTGTTTAGAAATTTTCCTCATCACAACTTCCAACACCATTTTTCAAAGCAGGAAATTGAAGTTAGTCATGCCTTTGATAATACAGTTGAGGCAAGCATATGGCCATGGCCTACCATCAAGTTCAATCTCTCCTACTCTTTTGTCTCACTGTGACATTTGCTCTTTCTTCTCTTGCTTATGTATTATGTTCTGCCCAAGTACCTTTATTTTCTTAGTCTGTTGTACCGGTGAAACATTGTCTTTAATAAAATGGTGCTTAAAACTGCACTTTTGTATCTTTATTTTTCTCTTTTTGCAACACCAGGATAACCCAAAGAAAAGAAACTCATTCACCCTTATCATTTATTCATTGTATTTTTTTATATCTTCTTTCAACAAACTGACTGTATCCCACCAAGGCAGGGTGGCCCCAAAAAAAAAAAAGTTTCTCTTTATAAATTTAGTAATGAATACAGGAGAAGGGGTTACTAGCCCCTTGTTCCTGGCATTTTAGTCGCCTCTTACGACATGCATGGCTTACGGATGAAGAATTTTGTTCTACTTTCCCATGGAGATAAGAGGAAATAAACAGGAACTAGTAAGAAAAGATAAGAAAACCCAGAGGGGTGTGTGTGTATATATATGCTTGTACATGCATGTGTAGTGTGACCTAAGTGTAAGTAGAAGTAGCAAGACGTACCTGAAATCTTACACGTTTAAGACCAAAAAAAGAAACCAGCAATCCTACCATTATGTAAAACAATTACAGGCTTCCGTTTTACTCATCTGGCAAGACGGTAGTACAGTGGACCCCTGGTTAACGGCCATAATTCGTTCCAGAATGCTGGTCAAGTGCTGTTACCGAACGAATTTATTAACATAAGGAATAATGTAAATTAGATTAGTCTTTTTGGACCCACAAATATACACTTACAAAAGCACTTACAAAAATACACTTACATAATTGTTAGTGTTTGGAGCAGTCCCAAAAAGACAAACAAAAGTTTCTCTTTTTAACTTTAGCAATGTATACAGGAAAAGGGGTTACTAGTTCCTTGCTCCCGGCATTTTAGTTGCCTCTTACGACACGCATGGCTTACGGAGGAAGAATTCTGTTCCACTTAGAGCCTATCTCACTCATTTTGGGTAAAGTTGTACAAACACTATTCAAATATTCTTGTATTTAGGACATTATACAAAGCATTTATTTGTATTTACATGTACAGTGGTCCCCCGAGTAACGAACACCCCGGAAATCGTACAATTATGTAAGTATAATATTGTAAGTGCTTGTGGAAGTTTATTTTTGGGGGCCTGAAATAGATTAACCTACGCGACATTATTCCTTAAGGGAGTAAATTCGTTTGGTTATGGCACTTGAGCAGGCTTCTGGAATGAAGTTTTTTCGTTACTCGGGGGTCCACTGTATCTGTAATAACTAAGAACTTTTATAAGCTTACATCATTCATATTAAATGTTTTATTCAATAAATATTGGAATTTGAAATTCTATTTTAATTACATTAAATTCATTAATGACGTAAGCTTAGATTTTTTACCAGTTGTATTTATAATGCAGATGTTTTTTACAGTACGTATTTTCATTTTGTTGCATGATCTCTCTATTATTAGAAATTCTTATGAATTGAGTCAAAAATGTCTTTCAGGCTGCTGAGGTGTATGTTTACATGTTGAACCATCACGGCGCAGTGCCATCATTTGTGTCAAGTTTGCCTTCTCTTCTGATACATTATTTAGGATTGTCGCCTCATCATCTTTTCTTTTCTCGTGTTCGTGAGGAATGTCCAGAGGTTAGTTTGTATTCGTGTGTTTTCATTGTATTTTATTTTTTAACACATTTGCTGTTTCCCAACAAGGCAGGGTGACCCAAAAAAGGAGACACTTTCATCATCACTCGCTCCATCAGTCTTCCAGAGGCGTGCTGACACTATATTTAAAAAAACTGCAACATATCTCTACCCCTCCTTCAGAGTGCAGGCACTGTACTGTATGCACTACTAATTTATTGGCATTCTGATAGTTAGATTTCTATGACAAAAACTGATAATGCTGAGTTCCATTTTGCAGAGTATTTCAAATGGTCAATTTGGAGAAAATATCCAAATTGGCCCTAAAATCAGCAGGCACAGTGTGTTGAAGAGTAAGCCACAGTACCATGGCTGGAACAATTCAGATTACCCTCACTGGAGAGAGGAAAATTTAGAGAATAATGACAATGTAAACTAAAGATTATGGGTATGTTATGGGAATTAGAAAACTGATGTTGAGATTTTTATTTCATGATTTCACAATAAGAAATTGACACGTCAAGAGGATTGCCTCCCACATTACCTAGTATCGTGAGTGTGCTGGATTGTCATAATTGAAATTTCAAGTTCAGAAAGTAGAGCAAATTTGCTTTGATTCTGTTTCTGTTCTTTTGGATAATCTCTAAACTTAAAGGAAGATAGCTTGATGGTAGTGAAAAGCTCTTGATTCAAAGAATTGGAGCTGCTCTCTCCTTCCTCAGATCAGATCTTCCTGCTTCCCATTTCCCAGGGGCTGTGTGGTAACTATGGGTTTGGCACATCCCCATGTTTATAATAGGAATAAAAATTAAATAGTTGAAGGAAACTGTTTTAAATTTGTTATGCATATCTCTGGGTGTTTAAGTATACAGTGGACCCCCGGATTTCGTCATTAATTCGTTCCAGAATGCTGTTCAATTGCTGTTACCGAATTAATTTGTTCCCATAAGGAATAATGTAAATTAGATTAGTCCTTTTAGACCCCCAAAAATACACTTACATAATTGTTCGAGTTTGGAGCAGTATGAAATCCGGGGGTCCACTGTATATGCAGAGCTTTTATAACACCTTGGTGACAGTTTTAAGAACTATCTTTAAAAGTTTTGAACTGAAGCATACACACATCACATAGATTGAAAATACAAAACCCTGTATATGAGGCATTGCATGGCAGAAAAGAATAAGCTCTACCACAGCCAAAATCCAAGTTGGTGAATAAATCTATTCTTTAAGGTTTCATCTGTTCGTGGCAATGTGTAGATATTGTCTTCTGCATCTGTAAGTTAGGCTCAGAGTCCCATAACATGGTATGGTAACTTAAGCTTCATAGCTCCAGTCTCTCCCCACCTGCATTTTCTCTAACCCTTTCACTGTTGAGACCCCTGCTCACAAACTTGCTCTCAGTGTTTAAGAATTTAAAAAAAAAAATTATTTTTTTCTTATGAAATGATAGAGAATCTTTTTGTGATAGTAATGACACCAAAAGTATAAAATTTGATGGAAAACGTACGGAATTACGCTCTTGCAAAGTTAGCAGTCTCGGCGATATTTGCGCATTGGCAATTTTGCCCAATTTGAGCCCTATTTTCGGCCAATTCCTTGTTCGTCGACCAAACTCGTATCTATTTTGCTAGAACTCCTTTCATTCTGTCGGTTGAGTACAAAAAACCGCCCATTTACTGATTTCAACTACCAAATAAAGTGATCAGGAATTGGTAATTTGCCCAATTTCATACACAGTTCAAGGAAGGCCAATTTAAAAATAGGGTCCAGAATTAACAGAGCAAACATTCCTAGCACTAAAATAACATTTTCTCTCCATTAACCATGTTTCCAGGCCCCTCTTATATTACGGAGCCCGGTCACAGACCATGCCACGGGGGCGTTGACCCCTGGAACTCTCTCCAGGTATACTCCAGGTATACATGAATCCTAGAAGATTTACTGTTATTCAGACTACTGCATTATTGTAAAAATGGTATAAATAAGATCAGTGCATTTGCGAAAGCTTATTAGACCCACCAGTTGACATGTATTGGACGCATGATGTGATTTGTTTACTCTTGAACATTGGCAAAAATTAAACATTTCCAATTTGAGCTCAATTTCGAGGTACTTTTAGTCCACAAACCATTCAAAATCATCTTTAGTTCTGTAATATATTTTCCATTCTATCAAATGAGACCAAGAATACAACCATAAATACCATATGAAAATACACCGTGGTCACTGTTTTATATGAAAAACAGTCAGAGGTTTTTTTCTCATGCACTGCGTGTTGCAGGATTTTTTTAGTGTGCACACAGACCACTCGGATGCGTTCTCTCATATGTAGGCCTACCAGCTTTCTCCTGCAAGATTTGAAGCTGCTAGAATTTTGGTGTACTATTACAGGATGGACACTGGCTTGCAAGCTGTAATATTATGGGACCAACAGTGAAAAGGTTAAATGATGAGTGAAAGGGGTTGGATTTGAGTGGGACTTACTCATGAGTTAATAAGAGTTATCAAAGCTTATTCTCTGGGTAGCATTGAAAATGGGTTGGGCAAATATTTTTATTAGTGGGTTTGGGTTTGAGAAGGACTTCCCAAGTATGGGCCAGTAGGCCTGCTGCAGTGTTCCTCCTTTCTTATGTTAAGTTTGGTTCTTTTTCTTTTCTTCCACTCTTTCTTCTTTCAACAAACCGGCCGCATCCCACCAAAGCAGAGTGGCCCAAAAAGAAAAACAAAAGTTTCTCTTTAACTTTAGTAATGTATACATTAGAAGGGGTTACTAGCCCCTTGCTCCCAGCATTTTAGTCGCCACTTACGACACACGCATGGCTTACGAAGGAAGAATTCTGTTCCACTTCCCCATGGAGATTTTTTTTTTTTCTCCAACAAGTCGGCCGTCTCCCACCAAGGCAGGGTGACCCAAAAAGAAAGAAAATCCCCAAAAAGAAAATACTTTAATTATCATTCAACACTTTCACCACACTCATACATAATCACTGTCATTGCAGAGGCGCTCAGATACAACAGCTGAGAATAGTCCCTCCCAGCTGTCACTATCCCAGACCCCTCCTTTAAAGTGCAGGCATTGTACTTCCCATTTCCAAGACTCAAGTCCAACTAAATCAATTAACTGGTTTCCCTGAATCCCTTCACAAAATGTTACCCTGCTCACACTCCAACAGATCGTCATGTCCCAAAAACCTATCTAACACGCTCACACATGCTTGCTGGAAGTCCAAGCCCCTCGCCCACAAAACCTTTACCCCCCTCCCTCCAACCTTTTCTAGGACGACCCCTACCCCGCCTTCCTTCCCCTACAGATTTATACGCTCTCCAAGTCATTCTACTTTGATCCATTCTCTCTAAATGACCAAACCACCTCAACATCCCCTCTTCAGCCCTCTGACAAATACTTTTAGTAACTCCACACCTTCTCCTAATTTCCACATTCCGAATTTTCTGTATATTTACACCACACATTGCCCTTAGACAGGACATCTCCACTGCCTCCAGCCTCCTCCTCGCTGCAGCATTTGCAGCCCATGCTTCACACCCATGGAGATAAGAGGAAATAAAAAAGAACAAGAACTAGTAAGAAAATAGAAGAAAACCCAGAGGGGTGTGTATATATATGCTTGTACATGCATGTGTAGTGTGACCTAAGTGTAAGTAGAAGTAGCAAGATGTACCTGAAATCTTGCATGTTTGAGACAGAAAAAAGGCACCAGCAATCCTACCATCATGTAAGACAATTACAGTGGAACCCCAGTTTTCATACTCCCCAGCTTGCATGTAAAAACCAGTTATCCTCCATAAAATGTATTTTTTGTTAATACTTTTGGGTGTCTGGAATGGATTAATTGTATTTACATTATTTCTTATGGGAAATATTATCAAAAACACATTTTATGGAAAATAACTGTGGTTTTACATGCAAGCTGAGGAGTATGAAAACCGGAGTTCCACTGTACAGGCTTTTGTTTTACACTTGCTTGGCAGGACGGTAGTATCTCCCTGGGCGATTGCTGTCTACCAACCTACTACCTAGTTACTTCCATACAACACCTTATACAATCAGGTGTACTAATATTACAAGTACTTTACACAACATTGCCAAGACTTAAGTGGCTGGTGGTACCATACTAATGTATTTGAGTCCATGAAGAACAGGCCCAGGTTTAGAACAAACTTTCATTGTGATGCTTCTGTATATAGTAGTGTTACCAAGCTCTACATAGAGTAAAACATTATCACAATAAAAACTTAATCTGAACCTTTTTTTTTTTTTTTTTTTTTTTTTTTATTATTTTATTATTATTATTATTATTATTATTATTATTATTATTATCTGAGTGAGGCCAGTTGGGATAAGAATGTTTAGTTTAAGTCATCTCGCCTTAAATCATTTCTGAGACGTAATATACTGGAATGTTGAATGTTAAAAGTGACAATATTGTAAGCAGTGGTAAAGGGTTTCAGATTTCTGAAATTTAACAAAATTCATTAAATAATGACTAAAATTTCATGCTGGCAAGCACCTCACGGAATTTGCTTCCTCTCCCCAAAAATTTTTAGCCATAGGTAGACTGACCAGTTGCTGTGTAGATTTGTTTATCATTTTTCTTTGCAGATTTTTGTCAGTTACAAGTTGTAGAAGTCTGAAATTTTATGTTCAGGATCTTTGCAACCACATTTTAAAATTATCTTATTTGATTTGATGCTCTACTCCATTTTATAACACCAAATTAGCATTAATGATTGGATTCAGAGTAACTGGTTAGCCAGACATTATTCCTAGAGGTGAGAAGTACAGTGCCTGCACTATGAAGGATGGTTGGTAATGTTACAGTTCGGAAAATCATCCGAATTTGTCCAAATTTATCATTGTGAATGCAAGCCACAAGTTACCAACAAATTGGAGACAAATTTTTAGAGGACATTTCAATCTATCCTGGACTATTTTCATTCTTGTTGTGATAACAGAAGAGCAGAGAGCAAAACATTGTTTATGATTCAGCCTCAGTATGTTGATTAGTTATGAATTGATGTTGTGGGATAATTATGTTACATTTGAAGCTTAAGGCAGATAATCCCATTCAAACTTTGTTTTTACCTCCTGTGTATTATTATTTTGGATTAGTTACATTCTTTCTTCTTTCAACACGTCGACCGTTTCCCACCGAAGCGGGGTGGCCCAAAAGGAAAAACAAAAGTTTCTCCTTTTACATTTAGTAATATATACAGGAGAAGGGGTTACTAGCCCCTTGCTCCCGGCATTTTAGTCGCCTCTTACGACACGCATGGCTTACGGAGGAAGAATTCTGTTCCACTTCCCCGTGGAGTGGAGAATTAGTTATAGTATTATTTATTACTACTAATTATTATTTTTATGAAGTGTTAATCCTGTGGGGGTCGTGCAGCGCCTGGAAAAATGGGTGGCAATCAGTTCTGATCTAAGGAAGAGGAAAGTAACTGCAGTTACTTGGATCACGAGTCCTTCACCAATATCAAGGAATCCTCCCTCCAGAGTAGAGTTAGATATATGTGATACTCAACTTCCTTTGATATTATTACCAGGATGATGAGTCAGTGTGGCTGGAGCGTCCTCTTTCACCTCATCTGTGTGAAAGTCTCGCACGCAATGTCATGTACCTCCGTGAGCTGCGATTGGAGCTGCTGGACCTAATCCTGGTGGATCTGGCTCAAGTCACGCAATTGTATCTAAGTGCTCTGCGCGACAAGGATTCCACTACAGTAAAAAATGTAAGCTATAATGTAATGTTAACAAGTACAGTAAATCTTTGATATAACAGACTTTTGAAATAATAGGAAAATATCTACTTCATGAAATGCACATTTAATTTGTTTATTTTCAATTTTTATTACAATATATAGTATGTCAGACACTCCCCACTATTAGTATGTTATATCAAGGGTTGACAGTCCTATCATTTTTTGATGAAGTGTCAAATCAATCAGGCTGTATGAGACAGCTGGATGCCAACACCAACAACCTGATTCAACAAGCAGTCACAGGGAAGACTGTCTTCAGGTTGGCCCATCAAGGAAGGTTCCTTGATGCTGGTGAGGGGCTCTTGATCTAGGGAATTGGATCTGTGCTCCAGTTCCCTGAATTAAGCCTAAATACCTTCCACATCATCCCACAGGCACTGTATAACCCCCTTGATTATAATAATGTCCTCAGGTTGGGCTGCAAAGCTAGAAAACCCCTTGAAACTAGTCATGGGTATATATACAGTGGACACCCGGTTTTCGTGATTTTTTTCATTTCAGAATCCTGTTCAAGTGCCGTTACCAAACGAATTTATTCCCATAAGGAATAATGTAAATTAGATTAGTCCTTTTAGACCCCCAAAAATACACTTACAAAAGCACTTACAAAAATACACTTACATAATTGTTCAAGTTTGGAGCATCACGAAAACCGGGGGTCCACTGTATATATATGATAAGATAATTCTAAATTAATAATGAATATAATGTGACAAGATTTTCAGCTATTGAGAGCAAACATGCTCTCTGTGCTGTAGTATTCTATTTATATGAATCCCTAAACCTGTGTGGATTATTCACTGTGCAAGGAAGCTCAATATTCCATCCAGTAATTGCAGCCTGGTCTCAGAGCAGCCAGTTTGTGGGTGATCTTGGTAAAGATCATTACAGTACTTCATTGTTGGAAAATATCTGCTGTTTTTGCTTAAAACTAATGTAGGTATAATTTACTGGCACCAACTCATAACTTATTGACTGGTTTCACTGATTTCTGGCCTCCATAAACTGATATTTACTCTTAAAATCAAGTACGTATAGTGTTTGCCTCCACCACCTCATCTAGTTTACCCATTCTTTTGTTTTATCTAAGAATTCCATGCATCCATAGAAAAGCATATAAATATGCTATGTTTATATGCTATGGAGGTGTGATAGCCAGGTGGAGTGAAAATTTAAATGATTCACATTAAGCGCTAAACCCGTGTGGGTCATTCAGCACAAGACGTGGTGGAGGCTTGATCCTCCATCTGCTGAATACGAGACAGATGACTTCCTCTCTCTACTGACCTATTTTTATTTTGTTTACAAAAGACTACCCTTTCCGGGATTCGAACCCGGGACTCAAATGGTGAGAGTTGCGCCTTTCACCACTCGATTAACTTTATATCTAATATATTATGTTTTGAATTACAATAGGCATTTAGCAAATTCTATATACAAATTTAGATGGTAGTTTCAATATTTATGCAGAATTGTAGGAGTTTTTGTAAAATTGAAAAGTTCAATAACAAAACCTAAACTATTATTTTTAAATCCAGTATTTATATTTACGTATTTGATGTTTCTGATCCAGGTTTAAAGACATGTTATAAAAGCTATTGGTTTTTGTTTTTGTATTAATATTTTTTGATTTTAATAATGTATTCTGATTTTTTCTGTAGCTTGAGTCTCATGTGGTACCAGCAGAAGTTCAGAAGCTTGGGCGCTGCTCTGTCATCAACAGCATTGGTTCTTATGACCCATATATTTCATACTCCAGAGATTCAGTCAAGATAAATTCGCAAAGGAAAGCTACCGTTGGACAGAGATATAGATAGATACAGTGTTTCTGAAATTCTTGAGCAAATAATAGCTTAGGAATTTGACAGTTCATTTGATTGTGTTTGTGTGTGACATAACGTTTAATTGAAAAAGTCTAACATTTTTGGCCTTAGATAAACCAATACACTGAAACTGGGTATTATAGAAATTTTATTCTTGTAAATAAGAATAATTCACTACACTAAATCACTTGTGATAGCTGAGAAGTTAATTTACATGCCAAGTTTAAATATGATACACAATTTTGTAATTATTTCTAATAATGAAGGTATATGAAGTAATGACTTAAATTATTAGGTGTGTTATTTTTTTTTCAAAGCCATTAAATTTTTTATGTATTGGGGCTGGCTTTGTGCTTAGCAGTAATTACAAAAAGTCACTAATTTTCAGTTGCAGATTATATTTATGTATACACAAATAACCCACACATAGATAGGAGCTTACGACGACGTTTCGGTCCGACTTGGACCATTTACAAAGTCACACTTTGTAAATGGTCCAAGTCAGACTGAAATGTCGTCGTAAGCTCCTCTCTTCTATGTGCGGGTTATTTGTGTATTATGTTTATGTATATTTCTTTACATTGGTAAATTATCAAGATTTAATATTCAGCTGTCATGCGTAATAAGTACACAGTGGGATAACTCAATTAGCATAAAATGTTCAAGGATTTTAAACTGTCTTCAAGAGGGAACTTGATAAGTACCTGCAGGTAGTTTGTGATCAGCTGGGCAGTGGTCCCAAAGCTGAAGTGTGCTGCAAGTACCAACAGCCTGAGTGACCAGGTGGTAAACTAAAAGACCAGATTACATGGGAGATGTTACCTGGAACCATCACCAGTTACTAGTATATTAAACTATGTATATAGTGTTACATAATATCTGCAGCAATTAAGTGGAATCCTAAGTAACCAAAGTGTGTTGGCAGTTTTAATCATATACAAAAATACTTTTCTCAATATTTTTCATTTGCTGTTCAAGTGTCAATGGTGTATGCTTCTTGCTTATTGAAATTCCCTTCATGGGTCATCATTGAAACTCAAACCTCTCAAGTGTTTATACGTATATTGTAAATAACTATTCTAGTACAGTGGTACCTCTACTTACGAGTAGCTCCCAACTCGAACAATTATGTAAGTGTATTTTTGTAGGCGCTTTTGTAAGTGTGTTTTTGGGGGTCTGAAATGGATTAATCTAATTTTCATTATTTCTTATGGGAAAAAATTCCTTTGGTATCGGCACTTGAATAGCCGTCTGGAACGAATTAAGCTCGTAACTCGAGGTACCACTGTATTCACAAATCATTTAGGGCAGGTTACTGTTATTTGTACTTGGCTTTCCAGTAAGGTCAGTGCTGTATGACCCTTGTGGGTTTGATGTTTAGTTATGATTATATTAATTTCCAGTAAGGTTTATTGAGACTGTTCCTACACCATTATTATTATTATACCTTTGTAGATATTATATACTTTGTGATGTTAAATGTTTAGTTTGTCTGGGACTTTCAATAGAGTAAAAGTTTTATCTGGTAATGTCTGTACTGAGACCCTGCCAGGTATGGATGTATAGTAACTACAGTATTTCACTACCATACACCTTTGCTGTAAAACATAAATTAGTTTGTCTATACCTGGGCTTGTAGTATACTATAACATTTGTTGCACTATAATATAGCTCCCCTCTTTAGTTATCAAGATGTTTCAGAAAATGTCACTAAACTATTACTCTAGGTGAGCCTCATTCCCCTTTAGATATAAATTTTATACAAGGAGAAACATTCCAGGAAAATTATCTCTTATACGTTTTTCTATTAGCACTTGCTTCTATTGTATTTGGAGTTTTCTATAAACTCCATATACAGTGGACCCCCGGTTTATGTAATTCATTCGTTCCAGAATGCTGTTCAAATGCCATTACCAAACAAATTTGTTCCTATAAGGAATAATGTAAATTAGATTAATCCTTTTAGACCCCCAAAAATACACTTACAAAAGCACTTACAAAAATACTTGCATAATTGTTCGAGTTTGGAGCAGTACGTAAACCGGGGGTCCACTGTATCACATTTACAAACTGGCCGAGAAAAAGCATTTGGAACAATCTGCCATTTTCTTTGAGCTCTGGCTGCTTTGCCAAGACACATGAGTCAGCCAAGAATTGGTACTAACTAGTGACCATAGGGGCAGCTGTTGTCACCTCTTTTGCTGCTCCTGGCATCCCAGACCACACATTTAAAGCTAATTGTTTTAAAGCCAAAAAAAAAAAAAAATTCTTATTATAAGAAAAACATAATTGATATATTACCAATAGATTTTAGTACACCTCTCATAACGTGTGGGTTACATTCTTGAAAAAATCACTGTGCAATGTAAATTAGCATTACGTGAAGTGAAGAGCAAATAGGGAAATTAAGGCTATGTTCCAGACCTCTATGTATGCCCCCCAAATTTTTTTTACTGCACAGCATTTCAGACATGAAAGCACTAGTGTTTTTTCTATTTTTACTAGTATTTTTATATAGTTCATAGATGTGGAGCTGTTTTAGCTTATGAGTTCAGAAAGTTGTCTGTGATCTGCTTGCCATTCCATACAATTACTGTATATGTAAATCTATAATAACTGATGGAAATATCGGGGGTGATGGTGAATTGATATTAACCCTTTGACTGTTTCGGTCATATATATACGTCTTATGAGCTAATGTTTCGGACGTATTAAGACGCATAAATTCTAGCGGCCTCAAATCAAGCAGGAGAAAGTTGGTAGGCCTACATGTGAGAGAATGGGTCTGTGTGGTCAGTGTGCGCAGTATAAAAAAAAATCGGAGCCAGTTGTGCATTGGGGAACGCTTTCAGTAGTCCTGTTCAGCATCCCTAGCGGTAAGAATTATCTGACTCCTTCACATCTGGGGTGTTCTCTCCAATGATAGCTCTAACACAGATGAATGTGTCTGAAGATAAATTTCATGGTTTTGAGGAGTTTGTGATGGGAAAGAAATGCAGGATACGGAAGGAAGAAGGAAGAAAAGAAAGAGAAGGAAGGAAGGAAGGAAGAGAGTGAGAGGAAGGAAGGAAGAAGAGATGAGAGGAAGGAAGGAAGGAAAGAAAGAAGAGATGAGAGGAAGGAAGGAAAGAAGAGATGAGAGGAAGGAAGGAAAGAGATGAGAGGAAGGAAGGAAAGAAGAGATGAGAGGAAGGAAGGAAGGAAAGAAGAGATGAGAGGAAGGAAGGAAGGAAAGAAGAGATGAGAGGAAGGAAGGAAAGAAGAGATGAGAGGAAGGAAGGAAGGAAAGAAGAGAGAGATGAGAGGAAGGAAGGAAAGAAGAGATGAGATGAGAGGAAGGAAGGAAAGAAGAGATGAGATGAGAGGAAGGAAAGAAGAGATGAGAGGAAGGAAGGAAGGAAAGAAGAGATGAGAGGAAGGAAGGAAGGAAAGAAAGAAGAGAGGAAGGAAGGAAGGAAAGAAGAGATGAGAGGAAGGAAGGAAGGAAAGAAGAGATGAGAGGAAGGAAGGAAGGAAAGAAGAGATGAGAGGAAGGAAGGAAGGAAGGAAAGACAGAAGAGATGAGAGGAAGGAAGGAATGAAGGAAGCTAGGAAGGTAGGTATGAAGGAAAGGAAGGAGGTTGTGGGGAAGAAGACATGGGTCCCCTTTTGTGTTGACAGGCAGTGTGGAGGTGGTGAGTAATGGTATATGTCATTTTGACAGCTGCCTTACCCTAACTCGGCAAATTTAGATGTCCACACACACACACAGGCCTAATGTCTAATCGACATGTGCCTAGGACAAAATGGTAACACACACACACATGGAGCTTTGAAGTGCTAATTGCAGTTGATGGAAAGTGTCCAGTCATTATTTATGTGTATATATATTATAGAACAATAGTAATAAAAAAATTTTTTATTGTTGGTGTAAACAAGTTTTGTAAACAATATAATGATACTAATGTTTGTGTGATTATTATGTTGCATACGAGTGTATATATATATACATTGCACCTTACTTTGGTCTCACAGGCCACATAAGTTACGTAAAAAAATAAAATAGTGAAAAAAACAAGAAACCTATGAATTGAAGTAAACCAAAGTTTACCGGGTGAGCGGCATTCGCCGCTGTTGCCATACGCAGCTCATTTTTTGCCAACTTTACGCCTCTATCTCGGTAAGTACTGATCGCAAAATTTTTTGGGGGATTTAAACAATCAGAAAAATAATCCATTTTGATAAGAATTTTTTTTTTTTTTTTATTTCCCGACATAGAATGACAGTTTTAGAGAGGGGCCTCCGACAGTCAAAGGGTTAAAAGGTAAATTCGATGAAAAGATATGTTATTGATTATATTCTCTCTCATTTCAGTTGTACATTCTTGATGTACTTGTTTGGGGTTTTATGTAGGGTCTGTAGTTCTGACATAATTCAAATAGATTAGATTGCATATTTGCAATAATATTAGTGCTTCTCCACTGATGTCTTTTCAACATTTATGATTTTTGTAGTTTGGACATTGTATTGAAGTACTAAATTTTGAGCTAATCTTGTATATATCAACACTAATGCACAATAGTTAATTTCAGAAGCACAGCATAACATGGGCACTGATTCAGACAAATTTTGTACTTTAAACTTTGTAATATAGTTGAATGATTATATAAATTACATGTGATTTGTATCTATTTTTCAGTGTAAAAGTTCCTCTCCTTAACATTGTTACATACTGTAATCCACATGAAGTAATGAGCGGTATGATCTCTACCAGGTTTAGTGCTCCATGAATATTATAAGTTTCTATGCTGAGGGTGAGGCTTAGCAAGGGGATTGAGATGTGTTATGTTACCATAATTAAACATATTTATAAATGGGGTTGTAAAAGTGAATGCTAGGGTTATTAAAGGTGACTGGAATCCTAAGTAAGTCTAGGCAGTGAAAGATTATAGTAGTATGGAAGAAGGTGACCTGACAAAGAAGAAAACTTTTCACTGTCACTCACTCTTGCCAGAAGGGTACTGATATTACAGTTCAGATGACACCAAATCACAACATATTCACCCCCTCCTTCAGAGCACAAGCACTGTACGTACCACCTCAAAGACTAATCCAGCTCTCGCACGCTTCCTGGAAGTTTAAGCCCCTCGCCCACAAAACCTCCTTTACCCCCTCCCTCCAACCTTCCCTGCCTTCCTTCCCCAACAGATTTATACGCTCTCCATTCTCTAGTTGCTGTATAACCCCTGTGGTTTAGCGCTTCTATTTGATTATAATAATAATAATCTCCATTCTCTAAATGACCAAACCACCTCAACAGCCCTCTGACTAATATTTTTAATAACTCCACACCACCTAATTTCCACACTACGAATTCTCTGCATAATATTTACACCACACATTGCACTTACACACCACTGCCTCCTTGCAGTATTTACAACCCATGCTTCACACCCATACGAGTGTTGGTACCACTATACTCTCGTACATTCCCTTCTTTGCCTCCATAGATAACATTCTTTGTTTCCACAGATACCTCAATGCACCACTCACCTTTTTTCCTTCATCAATTCTATGGTTTACCTCATCCTTCATAAACCCATCTGCTGACTAAGTCAACTCCCAAATATCTGAAAACATTCACTTCTTCCATACTTCCCCTCTAATGTGATATCTAATTTTTCTATAAATCATTTGATACCCTCATCACCTTACTCTTATCTATATTCACTTTCAACCTTTACACACCCTCCCAAACTCGTCCACTAACCTTGTAACTTTTATTTAGGATCCCCCAAAAGCACAGTATCAGCAAAAATTAATTGTCAACTCCCATTTTGTATTTGATTCCCCAGAATTTAATCCCACCTCTCTTCCCAGCACCCTAGCATTTACAACCCCATCTATAAATATGTTAAACAACCATGGTGACATTACACATCCATCTAAAGCCTCCTTTTACTGGGAAGTACTCTCTCTCTTACACACCCCAACCTGAGCCTTGCTATCCTCTTAAAAAAAAAAAAAATTTACAGCATTTAGTAACTACCTATTCCATACACTTACCACATTGCTCCCCTATCATACGCCGTTTCTAAATCCATAAATGCAATGAAAACTTCTTTACCTTTATCTAAATACTGTTCACATATATGCTTCACTGTAAACACTTTATCTACACATCCCCTTCCCACTCTAAAGCCTCCTTGCTTATCTGCAATCCTACTCTCTGTCTTACCTCTAATTATTTCAATAATAACCCTACCATACACTACTTAGTATACTCAGTAAACTTATTCCCCTATAATTTTTACAATCTCTCTTGTCCCCTTCCCATTATATAAAGGAACTATATACATGCTCTCTGCCAATCCCTAGGTACCTTTCCCTCTCATACATTTATTAAACAAAAATACCAACCACTCCAACACTATCCCCCTGCTGAGGAGAGTTCTAGTGTCTTCTGTTGAGGTTAAGCAGATAATGTCAATGATAGATATGTAATATACTCTTTATTAAACATTTATTAAATATTAATTCAACCCAGTCTGGGAACTTTAATCACTTGAGTAATCAACAGCTCAATATACATGGATAATTTCTGTAGTCAGAGGATTTGCCTTTGAACAATACAGCATTTTAATACATAAATCATGCTTTGTTTTATGTTGCCAAAGGTAAAATACAAATCTGGCAAATAGCCAGAAACTTAAAAGGATTGGTAGTATTATGTAAAAAAAATATATATAATTTTCATGAAATCTTAACTTGTATGGATGAAAGGACATCTTTAATGGCTACTTTTCAGTCCTGGGACATAGGTCCCTCCAAATGATACAAGAGAATGCCAGAACACAGTATATTTAGTAGAGAAATCATGTAATTGGAGAGGTGTCATATTAGCTAATTGCTATGTTGCATGGCAGCTGGGAATCAGCGTGGAATAGTATCATATGCATGGGTATTGCCAGCTGTTTCATTGTGTTGGAAGCAGCACTTAAGGGGGCTTCAATACAATAACATTTATCAGTGTTGAATACTCTTAAGAATTTTGTTTACAGTTGCATGCGCTGTATAACCCCTGTGGTTTAGCGCTTCTTTTGATTATAATAATACAGTTGCATGCATTTCTGTGTTCTTTCTACACATGTCCAGTAACACACATGCATGCAACCAGAACAAAAATGCTTGCATCTTGGACAGTTCTATAGAGGAACGTCTCGTATTACACAATTGAAACTAAAACCCACAAGGGTCCAGGATGTCTCATGCACTGGAACAAAGTAAAACATTGATAGATGCCACTGTACTGAAACATCCTTAATTGCTACTTCCAATTACAGTGGTACCCCGACTTACGATATTTTTTCATTCCAGAATGCTGTTCAAGTGCCATTACCAAACGAATTTATCTCCATAAGAAATGATGTAAAATAGACTAGTCCTTTTAGACCCCCAAAATTACTTGCAAAAGCATTTAAAAAAATCAACTTACATAAAAGGGTGTGTTTGGGGACCATCGTAAGTCGGGGTACCACTGTACACAGAACAAAGACCTGGTAAATACATAATCTCACCTACTCTTGGATATAATATATTTCACATTGCTACTCTGCTGACATGTAATAAAGCAATTAATGACCTGATGCCTTCACTAGTGGCATGCTTTCTCTACTATATGTATAGTGCTTTCTCTTTTCATCTAGAGTGACTTAAGATGCCAAAGATATATGCATGCATTTTTCTCCAAAATGTTATACATACCTTTATTTGTATAATTAGTGCCTCCACAAATTCCAGTCAAGATGCAAGCTATTTTTCTTACCCTATTTTTTCTAAATAAATACTGTATCCTGTGAACATAAGAGATTAATCCTCTGGTGCATTTTTGTGTAGATGCCATATGCATACTACTACAGCCTTTAAAAATGGAATAAACTACATAATTCACTAAATATATTGTGCACAATTTTATCCTTTTCATATAAGAAAATATTCCTCTCTTAGTCATTATGAAAGACATGTATACCTTGAAAAAATACCCAGATACCTGTTGAGATGTGTACCAAGTATTTTTTATTAAGAGAACTGATGACAACATGCACTGAACACATGTAATCACTATAAAGACTACGTTCACTTTTAGTTTCATGCAAGATATTTTTGAAGCAAGCAAATAATTGAATATGCTCTGGCAGTTTTGTAATAATATGTATTACACTAAACCCTACTCATTTACACACTTATCACAATGGTTACAATTGGTTGCGCTGCTTAAGGGCTGATTCCACTTAGCGATGGCTTCATTGTGCATTCATTAAAATGTTTTATAACAAAAAAACTGTTAACAAAGAACAATATGTATCTAATGACAACTAAATCACTATACTCAACTTATTGCACATTTAACAACCATAATTTTCATAGAACTATTCACATAAATTTTTTGCTTTGGTATACTGTATTAGAATGCTAAAATAATTTTTACATTAAACACTTTTTAGACATTTTCAGGCTATAACCCATTATGAAACTTGAAAATAAATTTCATATGTAGTATGGACATTTCACAATACATCTGAAAATATCAAATTTAAAACTAGATACTGCAGTGTGTCCTGGATTAGCATTCAGTTGTGACTATGGTTCAGGATTTTTTTTTTTTTTCATTTCCAATATGTGGACTAGTGAATTGTTAAAGCTATGGAATTATGAGTTTACCAATAATGTTATTATTTTACGTGTGAAGAATGTATGCACTTCAACTGTCATGTCCTACCTATGCATAGTGCCACTTGCAAAACACTTTGCTAGTATTGAAACTAAGCACACAACCTATGGACTAGTAAATGAAAACAATATGTGGTGTTTCATTATAAAATAGAAAAGCAAGAGTTTGAATCCTCAGTCAAATTCCACACCAATCTAATAAAAATTTATATATTTCAGAATATAAATGTGCATCATTCAAATACTATTAAAATATACATATAGGCAGATACATTCATATACTTCATATTGTCATGCAAATTGTCACAAACCATCAAAGCTATTAAGGAATTGTTATAACTGGAATAGTGTGTGTGTTTGAAGTACTATACAGTAGAGTACCAGAATATTGTGCAATCCTGTACCACTTTTATCATTTTTCCTCTATACGGAAAAAATATTTGAATGATATTTGTAGGGTTGCCACAATTACTATACAGTACTGAAAGTTTACAGAATATATCTTGCACAACTCTCCCACTAATAAACAATGCAAGTTTTGTTACAAAATATGACTTTACTCAAGAACGGTATCAGTGAGCAAGACCTCATCTTCTGTTGTCTGACGGCGAAACTTTGTATGTGATACCAGGTATACCACCAGCCCACCAAAGAGAATGAGGGCCAGGCCTATCACATTAACTAAGATACCTTCTGGAGGAAGTGTCGAATACTTGAGGTCTCTGAAAATAGTTAACAATATGATTAAATTATTTTCCAATTTATGTGATTGAATAATATACAGGAAATTAAGTTTTGAAAGGATTTAAGTATTAAGCTAATGGAGGAGGAAAAGCCAGTCTGGCCTGCATCAAGATTTAAAAATAATACTGTACAGTAGGGCCCCACTTATACGGCAGGTTAGGTTCCAGGCTAGTGCCTTAAAGCAGACATCGCCAAAAAGCAGAACGCCATTTTTTTCCCACTTAATGCATATAAATGCCAGACAACAAGCTTACACTAACTTATATTAAGTTAGCAATAGCACTAGGCATTAAAAAAAAACAATAAAAAGTAAGATACACAGAACACTTATTCCTTACCTTAAAGTATTAATATTGGCTTAAAATAGTCTGAACCAATTTATGAAAAGATCAGTAGTCATCCAAGCTTTCAAATTGGATTTATAATAAACAGGGAGGCTACCTTTTGCATAGTTCTTTAGGGCCCTAGGATTCTCTGAGTGATAAATTATCATAGGTTTTAACTTGCAATCCCCAGCAGCATTAGCTCCTAGCAAGAGTGTTAGTTGAAGACTCAGATGAGTCAAAGGGATGTTAGGAAGCATTTCTTCAGCCATAGAGTAGTCAGGAAGTGGAATAGTCTGGCAAGTGATGTAGTGGAGGCAGGAACCATACATAGCTTTAAGACAAGGTATGATAAAGATCATGGAGCAGGGAGAGAGAGGACTAGTAGCAGTCAGTGAAGAGGCGGGGCCAGGAGCTAAGTCTCGACCCCCTGCAACCACAATTAGGTGAGTACACTCTTGGGTTATCCTGGGTTCTCTACACATATGCTGCTATATGTAACTATTTGATGGCTATCTCAGCGATCAACATATACCTTGTTAGTAAGTTTATTCAGGTATACACAAATAAGTTACATAGATTATCATTCATAGCAGAATATCCGAATGAACAACCTAAAATAACTTCAAAAAGTAGTTCCATCACGAGTTTAACTGATTTCTAACTTGGCACTTAAGTAAAGAGAGTCTTTACACAGCTCCTCTTTTTATCACAACTAAGCTTAGACCCCATAGTCAATGAGAGCCAACTAGTTAAGAAAGAGTAAACGAGAGAGAGAACGAGATACGGAGTTCAGACAAGGTAAAAAAAAAAAAAACTGAACAGGTAGTGGGCAATCACTCAGTCAGGCAAAATGAATGCGATTAATATGTGTCCACTTTTAGTTCATTCACATACGTTTGTAAGAGTTTGCGAGACTTTTACCTCAAAAATTTTTTTATTACATAATAATAATTACCTCACAATACAAATACTCTTACATTGTGTAAAAGTTAGTACACAATAAACAAACAGCAACACTCCCATTCTCATGCAACACACTATTTTTAGAGTTAATGATAGTATTACCATTATTATTATCATAATAAAAAAGAAGTGCTAAACCCACAAGGGTCGTGCATAACTATATATAGAGTGAAGGCATAAGAAAGGAATATTTTTCTATAGTTATCCCTCAGTGTTTGACTAGAGACAACGTAATTCTTCCGACACTCCTACAAAGTCGCTTGGTAAACAAATCTCATATTTGTCAATTTTTATTCTGTGGGTGTATGTATCGTGTTTATATGCTTTGTAACGTGTTTCTTATATAATTTTAAAGAAAATATAGATGGATTAATGAAAATGTCTATATTGACGTAAAATTGGACATTTAATGTGCCCAAGAGTGATGATTACATAGAGAGATGTGCTCACGGAAAATGTAAAGCCGGGTGGCGCGCGCCGTATACAAAAGTTTTGGTCATAATTTGAACTCGCCGTATGAACGGAACGCCGAAAGGCGAAACGCCAAAAAGCGGGGCCCTACTGTATATTAGTGACCCCTTCAAGGAAGGTTCTTTGATGCTGGAGAAGGGATCTTGATGCAAGGAACTGGACCTGTCAACCCTTTCCTTGGCTCAAACCTGAAAGCACTATATATTATTATAATAATCAACCAGGCACTCTATAACCTATACAGGTTGAGCACTTCCCCATGAATATAAAGCTAATTTATATCTGAAGCCCTCTTGATCAACAATTTGATTAACCCCTGTCATTTCCTAGAAGCTTTATGGCCTTCATGGATTAGCACTTTACCTTTCCCAGAATTGTGTTAATAGATTTTAATACATAAATAAGCACTTAAGTTTTGATTTGCATAAGAAAAATCAGCAAAGGGAATTCTTTAGAAAATGCATTTTTCTCCAGACATTTCACTGACTTAAAAAGTTTTACCCAAGACCACCCCAATAAGATGATTAATCATACAATATCCATATCTATTCAAAACATTAACTAATAAATAATGTATATATTACACAGTATTTAAAATATGCATTATACACAAGCATTTTCTCTTAAAGATACAAACATACTTACTTTGTAAAAATGGCTTTTTCAGTGAGACCTAAAAGGCAGGATGCCACAGCACCAACAAAAATGAATAAGCCAAAGAACTGATGGATAGGTAGGTACGCCGCTCTTACAGATGGGCGTAAACCAGGGAAAAGGAATGTCAGTAATCCTACCAGCCACTGAAAACAAAAATTAGTACTTTTTTTTATGCGAGACAAAATGACAAGATGATAAATAGAAAATAATCTGGTTACATTCATCATACCTTTGCTAGTCTCTGAATAATTGTTTTATGGTATTTTCTGGTATTTCAACAGACACCTATGGGTTTCATTGACCCTTTATCCTTGGATCAAAACTAATTAGCTCATTGATAAGTTCTCATATGACCCCCTAAAGGGTTATTACTTGCTCATGAATATAAATATTTACACACACGTACGTACATATGCAGTTGGCTGTCAGTTAACACAGGAGCTACATTCTTGAAAATGGTATATTTAATCTTGCACCTCTCCCAAACTTCTTTTACAACCCCATGTATAAATATATAAAACAACCATGGTGACATCACACATTCCTGTCTAAGGTCTATTTTTACTGGAAAATAATCACCCTCTCTCCTACACAACCTAACATGAACCTCGTTAGCCTCATAAAAGCTTTTAACTGCTTTCAGTAACTTACCACCTATTCTATACACTTGCAATATCTGCCAAATTGCTCCTCTATCCACTATCAAATGCTTTTTATAAATCCTTAAATACAATGAAAACTTCCTTATCCTATCTAAACACTGTTCACTTATATGCGTCAATGTAAACACTGTTCACTTATATGCGTCAATGTAAACACTGTTCACTTATATGCGTCAATGTAAACACTGTCTACACATCACCTACCCTTCCTAAAACCTTGTTCATCTGTGAGCCTGATCTCTGTCTTACCCTTAATTCTTTCAATAATAACTACCATACACTTTACCTGGTATACTCAAAAAGGTTTATTCCACTATAAATCTTACTCTCTCATCCTCTTTTTCTTTATACAAAGGAACTACGTACACTCTTCGTCAATCCCTATGTACCTTCCCGTCTTTCATTTATTGAACAAAAACACTAACCACTCCAAAACTATATCCCACCTGCTTTTAACATGTGGATCTTGATTTCCATCAATCCCAGCTGCTTTACTCCCATTTTATCCACTGCCCAACACACCAACCCTCCCCACACTTACATCTGGCTCTTCCTCATTCCTAAAAGATGCTATTCTTCCCTGGCCAATGTATAAAATCACTGCCTCCCTCTCTTCAACATATAACAGCTCCTCAAAATATTCCTTCCATCTTCCTAGTAACTCCAACTCCCTCTTCTGTTTTTTTTTTTTCAACAAGTCGCCCGTCTGTCGTCCACTGTTAATCCATTCATTCCCTAGGCTTTCTTAGCCTATTAATCTCCAAAACTTTTTTTTTTTTTCAACAAGTCGGCCGTCTCCCACCGAGGCAGGGTGACCCAAAAAGAAAGAAAATCCCCAAAAAGAAAATACTTTCATCATCATTCAACACTTTCACCACTCATACATAATCACTGTCTTTGCAGAGGCGCTCAGATACGACAGCTGAGAATAGTCCCTCCCAGCTGTCACTATCCCAGACCCCTCCTTTAAAGTGCAGGTATTGTACTTCCCATTTCCACGACTCAAGTCCAACTAAATCAATTAACTGGTTTCCCTGAATCCCTTCACAAAATGTTACCCTGCTCACACTCCAACAGATCGTCATGTCCCAAAAACCATTCGTCTCCATTCACTCCTATCTAACACGCTCACACATGCTTGCTGGAAGTCCAAGCCCCTCTCCCACAAAACCTCCTTTACCCCCTCCCTCCAACCTTTTCTAGGACGACCCTACCCCGCCTTCCTTCCCTACAGATTTATATGCTTTCCAAGTCATTCTACTTTGATCCATTCTCTCTAAATGACCAAACCACCTCAACAACCCCTCTTCAGCCCTCTGACAAATACTTTTAGTAACTCCACACCTTCTCCTAATTTCCACATTCCGAATATTCTGCATAATATTTACACCACACATTGCCCTTAGACAGGACATCTCCACTGCCTCCAGCCTCCTCCTCGCTGCAGCATTTGCAACCCATGCTTCACAACCATATAAGAGTGTTGGTACCACTATACTTTCGTACATTCCCTTCTTTGCCTCCATGGATAACGTTTTTTGTCTCCACAGATACCTCAACGCACCACTCACCTTTTTTCCTTCATCAATTCTATGGTTAACCTCATCCTTCATAAACCCATCCACTGACACGTCAACTCCCAAATATCTGAAAACATTTACTTCTTCCATAATCCCTCTCTCCAATGTGATATCCAATTTTTCTTTATTTAAATAGTTTGATACCCTCATCACCTTACTCTTATCTATGTTCACTTTCAACTTTCTACCTTTACACACTCTCCCAAACTCGTCCACTAACCTTTGCAATTTTTCTTTTAGAATCATAAGCACTATCATCAGCAAAAAGTAACTGTGTCAACTCCCATTTTGCATTTAATTCCCCATAATTTAATCCCACCCCTCTCCCCAACACCCTAGCATTTACTTTTACAACCTCATCTATAAATATATTAAACAACCATGGTGACATTACACATCCCTGTCTGGAAGTAATCTCCCTCTCTCCTACACACCCTAACCTGAGCCTCACTATCCTCATAAAAACTCTTTACAGCCTTCAGTAACTTACTACCTATTCCATACACTTGCAACATTTGCCACATTGCTCCCCTATCCACTCTCATATGCCTTTTCTAAATCCATAAATGCAATGAAAACTTCTCTACCTTTATCTAAATACTGTTCACATATATGCTTCACTGTAAACACTTGATCTACACATCCCCTACCCACTCTAAAGCCTCCTTGCTCATCTGCAATCCTACTCTCTGTCTTACCTCTAATTCTTTCAATAACAACCCTGCCATACACTTTACCTGGTATACTCAGTAAACTTATTCCCCTATAATTTTTACACTCTTTTATCCCCCTTCCCTTTATATAAAGGAACTATACATGCTCTCTGCCAATCCCTAGGTACCTTCCCCTCTTTCATACATTTATTAAACAAAAATACCAACCACTCCAGCACTATATCCCCCCCTGCTTTTAACATTTCTGTCATGATCCAGTCAGTTCCAGCTGCTTTACCCCCTTTCATTCTACGTAATGCCTCACGCACCTCCCCACACTCACATCCTGCTCTTCTTCACTCCTAAACGATGTTGTACCTCCTGGCCAGTACATGAAATTACCGCCTCCCTTTTTTCATCGACATTTAAAAGTTCCTCAAAATATTCCCGCCATCTACCCAATACCTCCAGCTCCCCATCTACTAACTCCCCTACTCTGTTTTTAACTGACAAATCCATTTGTTCCCTAGGCTTTCTTACCTTGTTTATCTCACTCCAAAAATTTTTCTTGTTTTCAGCAAAATTTCTTGACAGAGCCTCTCCCATTCTTTCATCCGCTCTTCTTTTACACTCTCTCACCACTCTCTTCCCCTTTCTTTTACTCTCCATATACTCTGCTCTTCTATTAACACTTCTGTTTTGTAAAAACCTCTCATAAGCTACCTTTTTCTCTTTTATCACACCCTTTACTTCTTCATTCCACCACTCACTCCTCTTTCCTCCTGCACCCACCCTCCTATAGCCACAAACTTCTGCCCCACATTCTAATACTGCATTTTTAAAACTATCCCAACTCTCTTCAACCCCCCCCACTACTCATATTTGCACTAGCCCACCTTTCTGCCAATAGTTTCTTATATCTCACCCTAACTTCCTCCTCCATTAGTTTATACACTTTTACCTCTCTCTTACTTGCTGTTGCCATTTTCTTTTTGTCCCATCTACCTTTTACTCTAACTGTAGCTACAACCAAATAATGATCCGATATATCCGTTGCCCCTCTATAAACATGTACATCCTGAAGCCTACCCATCAACCTTTTATCCACCAATACATAATCCAACAAACTACTTTCCTTATGTGCTATATCATACCTTGTATATTTATTTATTCTCTTTTTCATAAAATATGTATTACTTATTACCAAACCTCTTTCTACACATAGCTCAATTAATGGTTCCCCATTTACATTTACCCCTGGCACCCCAAATTTACCTACTACTCCCTCCACAACATTTTTACCCACTTTAGCATTAAGATCCCCAACCACAATTACTCTCTCACTTGGTTCAAAACTCCCACACACTCACTCAACATTTCCCAAAATCTCTCTCCTCTACACTTCTCTTCTCCAGGTGCATAAACACTTACTATAACCCACTTTTCACATCCAACCTTTATTTTACTCCACATAATCCTTAAATTTATACATTTATATTCCCTCTTTACCTGCCATAACTGATTATTCAAAATTATTGCCACTCCTTCTTTAGCTCTAACTATTTGAAACCCCTGACCTAATCCCATTTATTTCTCCCCACAAACTCTCCTACCCCCTTCAGCTTTGTCTCACTTAATTAAAGCCAGGACATCCAGCTTCTTTTCATTCATAACATCTACAATCATCTCTTTCTTATCATTCGCACAACATCCACGTACATTCAAACATCCCACTTTGACGGTTTTCTTTTTCTTTTTAGTAAGCTATACAGGAAAAGGGGTTACTAGCCCATTGTTCCCGGCATTTTAGTTGACTTTTACAACACGCATGGCTTACGGAGGAAAGATTCTTATTCCACTTCCCCATGGATATGAAAGGAAAAGCAATAAGAACAAGAACTATTAAGATAAAAATCAAAGAAAACTTAGATGAGTGTGTATACATAAACGTGTACATGCTTGCGTAGCGTGACCTAAGTGTAAGTAAAAGTAGCAAGACGTACCTGAAATCTTGCATATTTATGAGACAGAAAAAAGACACCAGCAATCCTACCATCATGTAAAACAAATACAGGCTTTCATTTTACACTCACTTGGCAGGACGGTAGTACCTCCCTGGGTGGTTGCTCTCCTTTTACACTCCCTCACCACACTCTTAACCTCTCTTTTTCAAACCATATACAGTGGACCCTCGGTTAACGAATACCCCGGAAATCGTGCAATTATGTAAGTATAATTTTGTAAGTTCTTGTGGAAGTGTATTTTTGGGGGTCTGAAATAGACTAACCTACGTGAAATTTTTCTTAAGGGAGTAAATTCGTTCGGTAATGGCACTTGAGCAGACTTCAGGAGTGAAGTTTTTACGAAACTCGGGGGTCCACTGTACAGTGGACCCCGGATTACGTCATTTTTTCGTTCAAGAATGCTGTTCAAGTGCCATTACCGAATGAATTTATTCCAATAAGGAATAATGTACATGTATATTAGATTAGTCCTTTTAGACCCCCCAAAAATACACTTACAAAAATAAACTTACATAAAAGGGCGAGTTTTCAGACCATCGTAAACCGGGGGTCCACTGTACTCCATCCTCGTTATATCACTTCAGCTTTGTAAAACCTCTCATATGCTAACTTTTTTTCTCCTACCACACTCTGTCATCATTCCACTAATCAATCCTCTTCCCTCCTGCACCCACCCTTCTATATCCATAAACTTCTGCACACTAACACTGCATTCTTAAATATACCCCACACCTCTTCAACCTCCTCCTCATTACCTATACTCTCACTCACTCCTCTTTCTCTTAACAGTTGTTTATATCTTACCCTAACTACCTCCTCCTTTAGTTTATAAACTTTCACTTTTCTCTCACTTATTGATGCCATACTCCTTGTACCCCATCTACCTCTTACTCTCACTGTAGCTACAACTAAATAATGATTTGATACATCTGTTGCCCCTCTTAAAACATGCACATCCAGTAGTCTACCCATCAACCTATTATCCACCAATACATAGTCAGAAACTGCTGTCATTACACCTTATATCTCGCATTTTTATTTATCCACTTAAACTCATATTACCTATCACCAAACCTTTTTTTTAACCAAGTTCAATTAAAGGCCCCCAAACTTAACTAATACGCTCTAAGTTTCTCCCACTTTAGCACTTAATTCCCCCACCACAATTACTCTCATTTGGTTCAAAAATCACTACTCACTAAACATTTCCCAGAATCTCTCTCTTCTACACTTCTCTTCAAGTGCATAAACAGTTAGAATAAAACATAACCAGGAATGATTGGTCATAGTTTATGGCATCCAAACAATTGAATCAAGCCTAGTAAAAACCCATAAAACAGACCAGGAGGGGGTGTAGGGGCAGATCCTTATCCATACTCAGAAAAATAGTAAAAAATTAAATTTTTCCACTACTTTGAGCCCAGTTTCAAGGGTTAAATAAGATACATATAATACCAAAACAATTAAGAAAATTGCACCAGCCTACAGTGGACCCCCGAGTAACGAACACCCCGGAAATCGTACAATTATGTAAGTATAATATTGTAAGTGCTTGTGGAAGTGTATTTTTGGGGGTCTGAAATAGACTAACCTACGTGACATTATTCCTTAAGGGAGTAAATTCGTTCAGTAATGGCACTTGAGCAGGCTTCTGGAATGAAGTTTTTACATTACTCGGGGGTCCACTGTATTAAACATTAAAACGTGAGGCAAAGGAGCTAAATTTAGCTTAATCCCTGCAAAAACAGGCAAGCATATACAAATGGATCAAAATAAGAAATGCTCAAAGTCCTTCATTACCTTCAAGGAGGAGGGTCTCCCCCTTGATGACTGTACAGCTCTTGATCCAAGGAATTGGAGTTATCCTATCCTTACTTGGATCAAACGTGATTGCCTCCCATTCTCCAGGTGTTGTGTACCCACATATGGATTTAAATCTTCCCCATAAATATAATGACATGTCCTCCAATCAATAAATGGTAAATAATAAAAATTTGAGAAACCGACATTTAACACATGCTGATGTACAACATGTGATGTTTAACCCTTAAACTGTCCACACGTAGATATACGTTCACGTGCGTACTCCTCCGAACGTAGATCTACGTTTTATTTTTCATTCCTTCAAATTTAGTGCGATTGGCCTGAGTCGCCTAGACATGAGAGAATGGATCTGCACCCTCAGTGTGTGCAGTATTAAAAAAAATCTGGGACCACTTAGTACCTTGTGGGAGCACCAGTTCAATTGAGTGCCAGCTAGAGCAAATACTGTGGCAAACACCAGGGATTCACTGATGTCATGTCGCATTAACACTCCACTTATAAGAGGAAAGTAAAAATAGGTTAGATAAATACACGAGTGGCTGTGGGTGGGTGTGAGTTGGACCTGACTAGCTTGTGCTACTAGGTCTGATGCCATGCTCCTTCCTTCAGAGGATGTGACCTGACTAGGTGGGTCATTGGTCTAAGCTGGGGGGTGACATGGACCTGCCTTGCATGGGCCAGTAGGCCTGCTGCAGTGTTCCTTCTTTCTTATGTATTCGGCAGGCTGGCTGGCTTTGGCTGTCTCTGGCTGTCTCTTTGTCTGTCCCTATCTTTGTCTGTCCCTATCTTTGTCTGTCCCTATCTTTGTCTGTCCCTATCTTTGTCTGTCCCTATCTTTGTCTGTCCCTATCTTTGTCTGTCCCTATCTTTGTCTGTCCCTATCTTTGTCTGTCCCTATCTTTGTCTGTCCATATCTTTGTCTGTCCATATCTTTGTCTGTCCATATCTTTGTCTGTCCATATCTTTGTCTGTCCATATCTTTGTCTGTCCATATCTTTGTCTGTCCATATCTTTGTCTGTCCATATCTTTGTCTGTCCATATCTTTGTCTGTCCATATCTTTGTCTGTCCATATCTTTGTCTGTCCATATCTTTGTCTGTCCATATCTTTGTCTGTCCATATCTTTGTCTGTCCATATCTTTGTCTGTCCATATCTTTGTCTGTCCATATCTTTGTCTGTCCATATCTTTGTCTGTCCATATCTTTGTCTGTCCATATCTTTGTCTGTCCATATCTTTGTCTGTCCATATCTTTGTCTGTCCATATCTTTGTCTGTCCATATCTTTGTCTGTCCATATCTTTGTCTGTCCATATCTTTGTCTGTCCATATCTTTGTCTGTCCATATCTTTGTCTGTCCATATCTTTGTCTGTCCATATCTTTGTCTGTCCATATCTTTGTCTGTCCATATCTTTGTCTGTCCATATCTTTGTCTGTTCTTGTCTTCCATATCTTTGTCTGTCCATATCTTTGTCTGTCCATATCTTTGTCTGTCCATATCTTTGTCTGTCCATATCTTTGTCTGTCCATATCTTTGTCTGTCCATATCTTTGTCTGTCCATATCTTTGTCTGTCCATATCTTTGTCTGTCCATATCTTTGTCTGTCCATATCTTTGTCTGTCCATATCTTTGTCTGTCCATATCTTTGTCTGTCCATATCTTTGTCTGTCCATATCTTTGTCTGTCCATATCTTTGTCTGTCCATATCTTTGTCTGTCCATATCTTTGTCTGTCCATATCTTTGTCTGTCCATATCTTTGTCTGTCCATATCTTTGTCTGTCCATATCTTTGTCTGTCCATATCTTTGTCTGTCCATATCTTTGTCTGTCCATATCTTTGTCTGTCCATATCTTTGTCTGTCCATATCTTTGTCTGTCCATATCTTTGTCTGTCCATATCTTTGTCTGTCCATATCTTTGTCTGTCCATATCTTTGTCTGTCCATATCTTTGTCTGTCCATATCTTTGTCTGTCCATCTTTGTCTGTCCATATCTTTGTCTGTCCATATCTTTGTCTGTCCATATCTTTGTCTGTCCATATCTTTGTCTGTCCATATCTTTGTCTGTCCATATCTTTGTCTGTCCATATCTTTGTCTGTCCATATCTTTGTCTGTCCATATCTTTGTCTGTCCATCTTTGTCTGTCCATATCTTTGTCTGTCTCTTTTTTATATCTTTTGTCTGTCTTTATCTTTTTTTGTCTGTCTGTCCTTATCTTTGTCTGTCTTTATCTTTGTGTTATCTTTGTCTTCTATCTTTGTCTGTCTTTATCTTTGTTGTTTTGCCTATCTTATATGTCCTTTTTATCATTCTATCTCTCTCCCCCTCACATGTACACATAAGTACAGTTATTATACATAGTATAAATTACCTAGGATAAACCCAAAATTCCAGGCAAAGTGCTATACAATGCTTGTAGATATAAGGCATAATGAGCATGACTGGCAAGTAATACGCATTGTCACTTCTGCATCGTGTATAATACCTGTTGGCTTCCGAGCCGCACTCAGACTGAGACAAGCAGACGGAAAGACATACACACACAGGCAGACAGAAAGACAGATAAGCATAGTTAGACAGAAATAAGCAGAGCTAGACAAACAGATACAGGCAGACAGACAGATACAGACAGACAGACAGACGGACAGATAGACAGACAGGCAGACAGATAGACATTGAAAAAGGGAGGGTTCCCTCCAGCACTGCTGACATTTATCAAATGTCACTGGGCTGTCAAAGAGTTATCTGACACTTGTCAACACACCATTCTTCAAGGAGTTTCATATACTACTCCAGGCACACAGGCAGACAGAAAGACAGATAAGCAGAGCCAGACAGACACAGACAGATACAAACAGATTCAGACACAGATACAGACAGACAGACAGATAGATAGATACAGAGTGAAAGAGCAAGGGTTCCCTGCACACATTCATTCATCAATGTCACTGCCTTATCAGTAGTTATCTGGCAATTGTCATAACACCATTCTTCAAGGAGTTTCATATATACTCCTGGATGTATAAAACATTGCTGGGACCTATAAATACTTCGTATATATTTATAGACAATAGGAAATGACCAAGGTAGGCGAAAATGTTCACCTGTTGGTGTGATTGTGACTATTTGAGTACTATTTCAGTACATAATATTAGTTGGCTATGAAATCACAGAAACTATTGTAAATTGTAATTATCAGAACATAAAAATTATATAAATTAAAATGAAAACTAGAAAAAAAAGTATATCGGCAATACTTCTGCAAGCGGCAGGACTTGATGTTGCCGTCAGGTGAGCATCCAGCACCAAATTGGCGGGCTTATATCTCGGTAAGTACTGGCCCTAAATTTTTTTTTTTAGCCTATCCTGTTTATAAAAATGCGCTCTTCATTTTTAAAACAATTTTTTTTTTTTTTTTTCAAAATATTCGGAGCAGTACGCAGGTGAACGTATATCTACGTGTGGACAGTTTAAGGGTTAAAAAAAATTAACAGTTCAGTAAGCCATAGGATAACACATGACATGTTAAGACGTTTTGCAAAATTGTGGCATATTTTGGTGTACATGCAGTAAAAATCTGTTGGAAGGGAGGTGGGTGCAAATGTAGGGAATGTTCCGAGAAAATGTGGTGGGGAAGGAGGAAAAATGTGGTGGGAAAAGGGGGAAAAAGCATGGTGGGGAAGGGGAAAGCATGGTGGGGAAGGAGGGAAAGTGAGGTGGAGAAGGAGGGAAAGTGTGGTGGGGAAGGAGGGAAAGTGTGGTGGGGAAGGAGGGAAAGTGTGGTGGGGAAGGAGGAAAGTGTGGTGGGGAAGGAGGGAAAGTGTGGTGGGGGAAGGAGGGAAAGTGTGGTGGGGAAGGAGGAAAGTGTGGTGGGGAAGGAGGGAAAGTGTGGTGGGGAAGGAGGGAAAGTGTGGTGGGGGAAGGAGGGAAAGTGTGGTGGGGGAAGGAGGGAAAGTGTGGTGGGGAAGGAGGGAAAGTGTGGTGGGGAAGGAGGGAAAGTGTGGTGGGGAAGGAGGGAAAGTATGGTGGGGAAGGAGGGAAAGTATGGTGGGGAAGGAGGGAAAGTATGGTGGGGAAGGAGGGAAAGTGTGGTGGGGGAGGGAAGAAAGCATGGTGGGCAAGGGGAAAAGTATGGTTGGGGAGTATGGGTGAAGGACAACTGTGGGAGATGGGTGTCCTGCCCTCTGACACTTGGGCAGGAGGTTGAGGGCATGTGTATGATGGGATGGATGAAGGTAGGTGTAAAAATTGTGTTAGCAATGGGCATGATGGGTGAAGGTTAGAGTATCTGGCAATGAGGCTCAGGGCTCAATTCATACATATCTAATACCATACCCCTGTGCTACGTTCACACATTTCCAGTACCATACCTCAGCCACACACCTTCGCCCACACCAAACAAAAGCAAAAAACAAATTTTTATATTTATTTGTGCAGTATACAAGTTGTAGTTTACATGTAATAAAATACTGTTAATCACAAAAGAAATCCACTAGCATGCATGTGCCTTTCGGGCAGAATAATTCTAACGCTTACAGACTACTTAAGACCAGACATAGGTTATTATGTGATTAATTTAAAGTATGCATTATTACAAAACTGCTCATTCAACTTTCCCCCTCCTTCCTGTGGCCACAAGCCCTCACTGCACACTCAGCAACATCACCCATACCACCAACAATCCCCACCCATAACATAATTCCTCCACAGCCACATGCCTTCACCCACACCATTCCGACCAGCAACCTCCACCCACACAACTCCCCATGGACACACACCTTCATTCACACCATCCCAACCAACAACCTACCCCTACACAACTCGCCCATACAATTCCCCCTACATCACATGCCTACACCTACACTATTTCTCCACTACCCAAAAATCACCACCTTGCCCAGCCCCACAACCTCACGCCCACACCTTACCCAGCCTTTCACCCTAGCACATACCTAATCACTTGTCACCCACCACCCTCATTACTGCCTACACCACCAACCACACAAACCCACCCACCCATCATCCAATCACCACCCACCCAGTCACCCCATTATACAATCACCACCCACACTGGGCCACTGACAACCATAACTTTCACCTACACAACTCCTCTACAGTTTCATGCTCCCACACCTTACCCATGGTTTCATGGCCCACACACCTAATCATGTAGCCACCCATGACCCTCATTACTGCCCACACCAACAACTGCACACTCACACTACCCACATCGGTCAATTGACAGTGCCACTCCCACAGTCACCATTACACTGCCTTGTTGCTTCCAGATGACACCCCTCCATTGCCCAGCATCTACCCTTCACCAATTGGTCTTCATCTCCCACAACAGCAGCCCCCTATCTCCCACCCCTTGGTCCCCCACCCTCACACTGAACCCACTCACCCCAACTGGTCTAACCCCTCCTTTATAACCCCCATGCAGTTGCAACAAGTAGGACAACCAAACAAAGTACCTCTGTTTTGCTAGCAGAGATGTGGTTGCAGGATCTTTATGCACATCACCACATCGAACTTCAATTACATTATCATTATCACTTTTTTTTACAATTTTGAAACCTCTTAAAATATTTGGTTGGCTTTTTTGTGGATTTAATAAACACAACCCTATTTTTCCTGTATGCTCTTCAGTCTGGTTACAAAAATTTTTTTTTCATTAAATGCCGTTTTTAGGAACTAACTACCACGTAATCCAACAGTCTACTATACAGCCTCTCCTCACTTAGCGACATACTCGTTTACCGATGACTCAGACTTACGACGGGCTCTCTGACCAGTATTCATACCTAAATAATGTACTGTATATTAGAGCTGATTTCCTCTATTCTGTTTATTTCAATATACAGTACACTACTGTATAAACATTTAAAAATATACCAGAAATGTTATAAATGGTGCAAAGATGACATTAAAACAATATCAAAGATGGCTGACACAAACCCACTACCATTATAGTATGCTCCTCACTTAGCGACGAATTCGTTTAACGACGTGGTCTTAGGAACAGAACTCTGTCGTTAAGTGAGGAGATGCTGTATATACAGAATACAGAAATTATAAATTTATCATTGACTCCTGGTAACAATACTAATATGGCATTAAAATCCTTATGGATTAATTAACATTCACAAATGTAACATACCTGACATGCAAATAATATGACAGTGCAGAGTCCAACCCACGAGTGCAGGCTGTACATGTTAGGAATTGGTGGCTTGTTATTATTGTGGAAATCAAACACAGCTACAAGCCCAACAATGGAGAAAATGAAGGCACTCAGTTGTATCAGCATGTGTAGGATCTTCAGCTTTTTCTTCTTCTCAGAACGAAACCCTCGGTAGATCATGGCCCCTGGAATGTATTGGCATTATTGCAAAAACAAAATTTAAAATTTTGAATTAAAGTCTAACTTTCTTATTTGGGTCACCCTGCCTCGGTGGGAAACTGGCGACGTGTTAAAAAAAAACTGAGGTTTAAACACATAAGAACGTCCATATACAATTATAACACTATTT
Organism: Cherax destructor; assembly: GCA_009830355.1. NCBI lineage: Eukaryota > Metazoa > Arthropoda > Malacostraca > Decapoda > Parastacidae > Cherax > Cherax destructor. Next base: position 159,701 of record WNWK01001170.1, on the reverse strand, counting down.
AGTAGCCATTATACTTAAAATATTTCACTATTAATGTAGAAAATTCTTAGTTATTTATTTTGACAAATGAAGCAGGAAACTAGTGCACAACTAAGCTGAGGATTCTGTTTTACAGTACATCTCACTTATACAATAGCTTGATTACTGATGCAAATAGCATCAGTAATCAAACTATGATATAAAGTCATGAAACATTATGTAATTAATGTATAGCATAACTCAACTGCAATAATTCTATTTCTTGGTAAGAAATTGTGGAGAATCCTGTGATTCTCCAGACAACAGTTAAAACCTTTCCCCAGGTGAGGGGGTTAGGGAGAAGAGACGATGCCTAAGATGGGGGATACCATCATTTTGTATCTACTTAATTTCTAAGACTTAGCTTAGTAACAAGGCCTCCACAGGCTACTGTATTATACATTACAACTTACACTTATTTAGGCTAAATTAATCATTTTAGCTTAACACAGTAATTACACTGCCCACAAACGCCCTGTAGGCACTACCTTTCCCACCAACGGCTGCCATGCTAGGCTTGGATGGCCTAGAGAGGCAGTCACACTCCAGCAGTGATTGAGACGAGCCACTTACCCACAAACACGCGGTAAAATAATTCATTACCGCACACGACCCGAATTAGTTATGTTTCATTGCGACTGGGATCTCGTAGCTGGAGCAGGCAGTTGCAGGACTCAACAGGTAGTTCTCAGGTATCCCCAGCACTACTACACGAGTATTGGTGAATGCATTCAGGTTGTACACACATGCATAGGGGTAGCCACTACCACGACCAGAGACTTACCATTGCAACTGTCTGATATTGCACACTGCCTTCTGTGTAGCATAGAGGTATGTACCCATTACTTTCAGTTAATCTACGATGAGGTGGCAGGTCCTAGGCTGGATTCAAGACTGAACAGAGACCACTAACCCAACAGTCATAACCCACACACAGCCTCTATTCTACATAGAAATAACCAGCTAAAAGTATTGAATTATGTATAGTCTAAAGTGAGGCCAACATTCCAATTCAGTACGTATATATGTCATATTGAAATTTCGGTAGACAACATTTTTCCCCACACATGATAGTGTGTTATATTTTATATATTGTAAGTCAAATTGTATAGTAACTGTGAGTACATTTAAATCTTAAGTTAATGAAGCCTGTTTTTTAATTACTACAATTTTAACTCAAGTTGTGGCTGACAAAAATATTTTGCTGAATAAGTGTGATATTATACCTATGGTTTCACATTTTATTCTTGTGGTGTTTTCTTAGGATCCAAATGGCATACAACTCCTCAAATATAGATGAAATAAGAAGCAACAGCAAGCTTGTATTGGGACAACATTTTGCTCTGTATAGAGCTTCATGATTTAAACTCTACCCAGAACAAAATGTCACACAAAAAAAAAAAACTTGTCCTACAACCTGTCTTTTCCTAAGTACAGTATTTCCTTCACCTTACCTATACCTTAATACTATATTATAAAAATACTAATTTTGCAATGTTTCTACAAAATGAGTTTTGCAATTATAAATACAGTATTAAATTTGTTGGATAAATGTAAAGGCTTTAATGACTTTATATAATATTAATCACACATAATACAACAATGTAATAAACTTCAGCTAAATACCAGTAATGACCTTATTATCCTAGTAAAGTATCTTTATTATAAATCACTGACCCTTTCATTACCTATAAGTTAGCAAAGATGTACATATTTATGTATATTTTATTTAAAATAAATTTAGAGAATGAGAAGAAATTACTCACCATTGGCATAAAAGAAGACCATTCCAAGTGTCATTAAAAACGGATGCCAATTGAACTGCAGGCCGGGGTCACCGAACCAAGCAAACCCTCCACGGAAATAACCGCACCAAATCCCTACCAGCACTACAGACAGAATACCTAGAGAGGTGAAGTAATACCAAGCAGATTACAGTATACTTAATAAAATTCTCAAATTGCCTGCATAATGGGTGATATGCTTGAACAGTACTGAAAGTGAAGAGAATATTTCACTGATCAAAGTACAGTACTGCTCTATGACTAAAAATAAATATGACCTATGTTACATTACTCAAGCTTATCAAATATGACCAAGAATGAATGACAATTCTGAATTATTCAAGCTGCTAATGTCAAGTAGGTACAGTACAGTATAGGTTTATTTATGACAAGCATATTTAACTTGGTTAATACCATATAAGTAGTAGTAGAATAACTACTATTTTACGAAGCAAAACTGCTAACAATCAAATTTATTAATATTGCATTACTTCAAAACACAAATTCTCAATTAACCCTTAAACTGTCCACACGTAGATATACGTTCACATGCGTACTGCTCCGAACGTAGATCTACGTTTTATTTTTCATTCGTTCAAATTTAGCGCAATAGGCCTGAGTCGCCTAGACATGAGAGAATGGGTCTGCGCACTCAAGTGTGCGCAGTATGAAAAAAATTGGGGACGCCAGGGTACCGCATGGTAGCTCCAGTTAGTTTCAGCTCCATCTTGGGTCAACATCATGGCAAACCCCCGTGATTCACTCACGCCTTGTCGTATTAACACTCTACTATTCCCGGAAAGTGAAACGGAATGCGAGTTTAGTGGATTAGACAGTGATATAGCCACTAATAATCAAGGAATTAGTGAAACTATTGATGACAACCCAGATGACCCTCAGCCCATCACTGGGGTGGCCAGTGTGGCCATACCAGACCCTCAGCCCAGCACTTCTGGGGTGGCCAGTGTGGCCACAGACCCTCAGCCCAACACCTCTGGGGTTGCTAGTGTTACTACCCAAAGGCAACTCCGCAAGAGGAAATTATCATTTTCCATGTGTTATGGTAATGACGATAGTGAAAGTGATATAAGTGACGATGATGAAATCGATTTTATGCCCATAGACGATTCGTCGAGTGAAAGTGATTATCATTATTCCCCAGTGAAACGTACTTTTGGGCGTCATTACCTACGTTCAGGCAGTGTGCCATATGCAGTCAGAGGCAAGGGTCTTGGCAGGTCACGTTCCAAAACCCCTGCCACTGATAGTGATAATGAAGGAGAGTATGCTGGGATGGAGGAAGAAGTGGTGGGTGGCATGGTGCCTGGACCTCATGGCGCGGTGTGGACAGACAAAGGACCACGAGGCACCCTCTCAACCATGTGCTGGCACAACTCCCGTCCCTCCTCCTGCTCCCCCACGTCCCATGCCACAGGTCCATCCTGCACCATCTGACCGTGAATGGAATTGGACTGAACATACACCATTCGTGCCACATCCTTTCAATTTTGATGGCAGTGGAAGTGGAATCATGCCACACTGTCCCATCACAAATGAGTCTACAGAGTTAGACTATTTTGAACTATACTTTGATGAGCCAATAATGAGCCTGATTTTACCCAGACCAACCTGTACTACCAGTATACAATGGACCATGCAGATGTTTCAGAATCGTCATGGCTGCGCAAGTGGAAAGATACAACTGTGGCTGAAATGTATTTATTCCTTGGCACTGTCATGCTTATGCCACACACATATAAGAACAATATAGCAAACTACTGGTCCACAGACCACTTCATTAGCACTCCAGTCTTCCGTGACCTCCTTCCCTGCAACAGATTCATTCTGTTGCTACGAATGTTGCACTTCTCAGACAGGAATACACCAAACCGAAATGACCTCCTCTATAAAATCTGGGAATTGTTTATGTATTTCAAGCAAAAATTCAGTGCCTACTTTTATCCATTCAAGAACATTGTTGTTGACGAGTCCTTGATTTTGTTCAAGGGACGACTATCATTCAAACAATATATACCAAGCAAATGTAATCGCTTTGGTATAAAACTGTTATGTGTGACTGTGAGACTGGTCTTGTGTTGGATGTCATTATCTACACAGGAAAAAATACACTCGATGATACCAGGCGCATGTTGGGCATTTCTGGTGATGTTCGAAAGATGATGCAGCCATACCTTGGCAAGGGCCATACATTGTTCACAGACAACTGGTACACAAGCCCTATGCTTGCTGATTTCCTACGTATGAACAATACTGATATATGTGGAACAGTGAGAAGAAATAGAAAACACATGCCAAAGTTCACTGAAGGAAGTGTAGTGCAAGCATTTCATGCCAATGACATCATGGCACTGTCATGGCATGACAAACGGGACGTGACATTGCTGTCAACCATCCACAGAAACGAGATGGTACAGACAGACTGAGCAGGTTCAACAATCAACCTGTTGAAAAGCCAGCTGTTATCGACTATACAAACAATATTCGACTTGTTGACAAGTGTGACATGATGATAGGCTTTGTTGACTGTGCGTATGAGTCACAAGTGGTACGTATATAAAAGTATTTTTCCACCTTGTGGACATTGCAATGCTCAATGCCTTCAACATGTACGAAATAAAGACTGGGAAGCGACAACGATATGCAGAATTCACCCTAAATGTCATCAAGCAGATAGCGAGAAAGTATGGTACCACACCTATACCTGCCACTCCACAGTGACCTGTCACCCCACAACAGCGACCTGTCACTCCACAACCAGAGGGGGAAGTGCCCAACCGAATAATCCCTAACTGTCACTGCCTGATACCATTACCATCTACTCCAAAGAAGAAGTACTCTCAGAAAAAGTGTGTTGTGTGTGCTTACAGTAAACGGCGACCCCAAGTGTGAAAAGACACACGATACATGTGTCAGCAATGTGGAGTGGCACTCTGTATGAATCCATGCTGCTTCGAGTATCATACAGTGGTGGACTTCTAGAAACATAAATGGGACCTATAAATACCTTGTGTATATATATATGTAAGCAATAGTATGTGATTGAACCAGGTGTACAAATTCATTTATCAGTGTGAACATGTGTGTTTGTGACAGTATGATTACTAATTCAGTACCAAACGTTTGTCTAAACAAGAATTGGCAATGAAATCAAAAGATCTGCATCAAAACATTATTATCATAGCATGAAAACAACAGAAAATGGAAAAGAATTAAAAAAAAAACGATAAATATTTATTGTTTCTGCAAGCGGCAGTGCTCCATGTTGCCGACACCACATCATTTAGCACCAACTTCGCGGGCTTATATCTCGGTAAGTACTGGCCCTAAATTTTTTTTTTAGCCTATCCTATTTCTAAAAATGCGCTCTTCATTTAAAAAAAAAAAAGTTTTTTTTTTTTTCAAAATATTCGGAGCAGTGCGCAGGTGAACGTATATCTACGTGTGGACAGTTTAAGGGTTAAGGCCAAAATATAAACAAAGTACAGTGGAACCTCGGTTTTCGTATGCCCCAATTTTCATAGGATTCATTTTCGACGACTTTTTCCGTCAAAATTTTATCCCAGTTTTCGTACATCACCTCGTTTTTCGTAGAGTTGAAAATGGTCGGTACTAAACGCGTCCGCCTGCCCGCCCGCATCACTCGGCCACTCAAGCGCTGAGTGATTCAGTCTGCCTTTGTTTATCATTGAGTGAGCATCACCCTGCACCCTAACAAAGCTGTTGCAAGTCATGTCTGCAACATGTTCAATGACAATGTCTTGTCCCATTTTAGGCAAATCTTAAAGAGATGCCAGAAACAGAACTCTCTGGACAGATTTTTTGTGAGACAGGGGTACAGTGACTCAAGCTGGTCCTAGTGCCAGTAAAAGACAAATAAGGGAAGTAACCCCATATAGGGCCTTGATACCTGAAGTCCTTATGGAAGGGTATTCCCCTTCCAAACAATAACCTCTCCTCCCTCTACCCTCCTCTCTGTCTTCCATACGCCAACAAGATTCTTCAGTAAAGATAAAAGTGATGTTACATGTTCATTTATCCATTTCATTAGTCATTTATATTTATTTCTCATTGTTTTCTGTATGTAAAACTAGTATAGTTATTCTCTATAAAATGTATTTTTTGTTAATATTTTTGGGTGTCTGGAATGGATTAATTGGATTTATGTACATTATTTCTTTTGGGAAATATTGCTTCAGTTTTTGTACAATTCGGTTTTCGTCAGACTTTCTGGAACGAATTAATCACGAAAACCGAGGTTCCACTGTATAAATATCAAAATTATGAAATTAATTACCATCAACTAACAAAATGACAACTTACCTACAACTTGAGAAAATGTAAAAAGCTTCGTGAAAAAAGGAATGTGCTGTGCCTCATTCTCCATCTCATCCAGGATTCCTCGACCAATGAGGGAGCCTTCTTCTCCAGTGTCCCAGTCTCTCCTAAAAAAAAATTAAGGACCATTAGTAATGGAGTACTTAGCTTATGTGAAGGCCTAGCCCTATCTAAGGTATTCTACTACCCCTTTCCCCCTCCCAAGAATGTCCCTCACAAGAGTTGACTAATGCCCAGGTACGTATTTACTGCCAGGTAAACTGGGTAACATGTGTAAGGAAACATACCTATCCAACCTAGGTATTTTTGTGCTGAATCCTGCATACAAGAAAAAGTATTTAGAGTTTTTCAATTTCAGTCTCGGAGAGACTGGGTTAAATCTGATAAGAACATAAGAAAAAAAGGAACACTGCAGCAGGCCTACTGACCCATGCGAGGCAGGTCCATCACTCCCTGGCTTAGACCCGACCACCTGGTTGTGGTTGCAGGAGCGGAGTCTCAGCTAATGGCCCTGCCTCTCAACTTGCCACTTTTCAGATTCAGACCTTCCTAGCCTTGTGTGACATATCATATCTGCTCTTAAAACTATGTAGAGGGAGCATATCTCTCTAGCTCACATCTTTGATTATTGAATAAAACATGTGCAACATTCAGATATCTTCACTGCTGAAACATTTAATCTGCACAACAGGCTTCATCAGTAGAATACAAATACAGTGGACCCTCGGTTTTCGTTGAAAATTCTTTCCAGAATACTGTTCGAGTGCTATTACTGAACGAATTTGTTCCCATAAGTACAAATGTAATTTAGATTAGTCGTTTCAGACCCCCAAAAATACACTTACAAAAGCTCTTACAAAAATACACTTACATAATTGTTCGAGTTTTCAGGTGAACGAAAACCGAGGGTCCACTGTAAATATAATATTGGACGGACACAGTAGTAGTAGTTTTGAACTGTTCATTCCATTAGTTGTGGTAGGTGGTGGTCAATCCCTCAAGCCTAAAGCAGAGGCATATGGCAAGACTTTGTATGCTGGAGATTAAGGGAGGTGAAGCAGCTTAAGGCTTGAGGGATGACCACCACCTAATGCTGAGGGACTGATCTCTTCAAAACTATTTCTGTCTCGCGAGTTTTATTCAACTTAGGAAGCCTGTCGTGCAGGAGATACATTTCGGCAATAAAGATATCCAAATGTTGCATGTGTCTTATTCAGCAATCTGTCAGTATTGTATATGCACTCTCAATATGATATTTACAGCTTCAATTAATTTTTAATACTATGTTTCTGAAGCACATTCTCTCGAGGCACTGCTTTAAATTCACATCACTCATTATCTTCCCAGGATATTTCAGGAGGTTATGATTTATTGGATCCAAGTTAGTGTATTTAATGCTGAAGCTGAATTTGTTGAAAACACCATAATAAGCATTTGTGTCTGGCCAGTGTGGTGAAGGTTTGCTGTGCTGAGTACCTTCATGTTTTGAACCATATCTCATTACGTATTTGTGATTATAAGGTTAAGAGTACTATGTATTTTCTAGTTAAGTCAGTTCTACTATTTGCTGAATTCAGACAAATTTATCAAGAGCTTTAAGTTTCATCTGAACTACCTTTGCATCATTCAGTTTTAGGTGTCTAATTGAAATCACTAAGCAACAAGATGTTTGGTAAGTTGTATCTGGGTGGTTAATATACAGGTGTACAATAGATTTTGATTTTCACTTCCCACTGCCAAAACTTCAACCACACCATTTGTGGTGTTAAGTAGCTCTATACAAATAAGTGACTTTACAGACCAACCTTCCTTTGTGGCCTGTTTGGTTTCCTCTAAGCAGATTGTACCCAGGTATCCATATTTTGTTTTTAAAGTACAGGTCAGCCATCACTAATCCGGCATCACTTGGACTTGTAGTGTGCCGGATTAGTGAGTTTGCTGGATTACATTTGTTAAGTTAGAATACAGTTAATTAACCTATCAATAGAGACTTTCTGCTACATATTCCTCATTTTCATCACTGCTTTCTCCTCCACTGGCTTGCTGCTGTGGATTTACAACCATCTGCACAATTTCTGAGTCAGCATAATTATGAAATTTGAGTCAGTATAATGATGAAATTTGAAATAATGCTAGCCGAAATTAGTGCCAGATTACTGATCGAACCGGATAACCGATTGCTGAATTAGTGATGGCCGACCTGTATAGTCTTTAATGTGAGTGTGAATTTGTAAGCATTGCATGTGACTCAAAGGAGTCTATAATAAACTGTATTTTGTTGCTTTTATTTGGCTGAAAAAAATGGTTGACAATATCTGTCTCTGAAATGGCAGCTATTGGCTATCTAATTCAGCATGGCTCAAATGGTAGCTAAGTATACTGTTCTTTTAACTCTTTACCATTCTTTTTTTTTTTTTTTTGTTCCTGACACAAAAAGTCTTTCTGAAGTGTGTATGCTTGTGAGGACAAAAGACCACAACTTTCACATCACATTTTCTGACCTATATTTTCCCTGCAGGTGTAGGACTATTTTGTAATTTTTTCAATCTCAGATATAGTGCTGCTGAATACAGAGATCCTTTCAATTTTTGATGCTGTTTACAAAATGAATTCTAACACCTACTGTCCCTGTTCACCTAACAGCAATAGGGTACCTGACTGCTGGGTGACTTGTGGGTTGCATCCTGATGAAGAGGACCTGACCCCCAATGGAAATAGATCACAGATTGGCTTTCTTGGGTTATCCTGGATTACTATCATTCCAGGTTAATAGTCCACAAAGTTATCTATACGTATTCAGAATGAACTACATGATGCGACAGAGCTGTCGTGACTCGAGTTTTAATGGTTTATTCATTTCACTTTAATCAGTACAAGTGTGTGATTGTTTTGGGTTTGCCTAGCCTGAGCAGCTATTATGACCCTTATCTAAATGATGATGCTATGTAAACTTAGATGCTATCTAAATAATGATTTTAATCTAAATTATGACACTGCCTGGATGTACTATACAAGATGTAATTTTGTGTAATTTATGTACATGAAAAAGCTAATTTGTGATGAAACACTAACAATAAAAATTGCTCTACAATCACTGTGCTGCCAGCACTTCCATTTTTCTGGAGGTATGGATACCTGGAGGTTAGTGAAAGGCTTTTGTTCTGAAGGAGAGCAATGCTCCCCTTCAGAACAAACCTCATTACCCTTACTTCTCCCATTCTCCAGGTGCTGTATTACCCTTGTGGGTTTAACACTACCCCCATGAATATAATAACTTTCTTATTGTTCTTATAACTGTAGTTAACTGCATAAGAAGTCGTACTTAATAGTCTATGTCTAGATCTTAAGTAACATTTAAGAATTAGTATTAGTTTTGCCCAAAATACATTGCAAAATTAGTGGGTTTTTGTGCCTACCAATGTTTTATTTCGTGTAAATTACAAAATGTGTACCGCATAAAGAAATTAAAATTGCATTGTATTCTAATAATTTTCATAGCTAGAAAATTGCACTTCACTTACCTGGGTTGTTTAGGAGACATCAACATTTTATATGTTGGGTTGTATCTCCTGGGACTAAGTTTCTCTTGATACACTGATACTGTACTTAGCACACTAACTGTGAAACTTTTAAAAATATTGTACTACCACACTGAAATCTGTGTAAAGAATTTACAAAAGTGATGTAATTCTTAATATGAAATTGTCAGAAAATTCACAATGCTGAAACTGTTGTACAACTCTTGAAAAAATAAATGAAAACAAATGTTATGATAATTATTTAAATATGAAGATGTATACTGTAGAGAAAAAAAATGATGCCTCTTCATACATAATACTATATACATGTACAGTGGACCCCCGAGTTTCGTAAGGCTCATATTTCGTAAAAATCGTGTTTCGTAAGCTTTTTTTTATTTCGTGTATCGTAAACTGGCTCGTGTTTCGTAACGTATTAGACCTGTCCGCCTGCTCTGCGCCTGCGCAGGACGCCCGCCAGTGAAGCGTTGTTTACCATTGAGAGAACATTACCCAGCGTGCTCTTTCAAACATTCACAACACATTTGGTGTCTTTTTTGGTGGTTTAGTGATTATCACTGTGAAATAAGTCACCATGGGTCCAAAGAAGCTTCCTAGTGGCACCCCAGTGGTAGCAGGCATGCAGGAGTGTAGCATTCATGCAGGAGTGTAGCATTCATGCAGGGAGTGTAGCATTCATGCAGGAGTGTAGCATTCATGCAGGGAGTGTAGCATTCATGCAGGGAGTGTAGCATTCATGCAGGGAGTGTGCAGGCATGCAGGAGTGTAGCATTCATGCAGGGAGTGTAGCAGGCATGCAGGGAGTGTAGCATTCATGCAGGGAGTGTAGCAGGCATGCAGGGAGTGTAGCAGGCATGCAGGGAGTGTAGCATTCATGCAGGGAGTGTAGCATTCATGCAGGGAGTGTAGCAGGCATGCAGGAGTGTAGCATTCATGCAGGGAGTGTAGCAGGCATGCAGGGAGTGTAGCATTCATGCAGGGAGTGTAGCAGCATGCAGGGAGTGTAGCATTCATGCAGGGAGTGTAGCATTCATGCAGGGAGTGTAGCATTCATGCAGGAGTGTAGCATTCATGCAGGAGTGTAGCATTCATGCAGGGAGTGTAGCAGGCATGCAGGAGTGTAGCAGGCATGCAGGGAGTGTAGCAGGCATGCAGGGAGTGTAGCAGGCATGCAGGAGTGTAGCAGGCATGCAGGGAGTGTAGCAGGCATGCAGGAGTGTAGCAGGCATGCAGGGAGTGTAGCAGGCATGCAGGGAGTGTAACAGGCATGCATTAAAAGAAAAAGAAGGAAGTAACCCCAGAGAGGGACTTGTTACCTGAAGTCCTTTTGGAGGGGGATTCCCCTTCCAACCACTAAGACCCTGCCCCTGTCATCATCCCTATCTTCCAGATGCCTGCAACTCTTCAATAAAGGTAAGTAAATGTATATATGTATATATATACACAGTGGACCCCCGAGTTTCGTAAACCCCGGAAATCGTACATTTATGTAAGTATAATATTGTAAGTGCTTGTGGAAAAGTATTTTTGGGGGTCTGAAATAGACTAACCTACGTGACATTTTTTCCTTAAGGGAGTAAATTCGTTTGGTAATGGCACTTGAGCAGACTTCAGGAGTGAAGTTTTTACGAAACTCGGGGGTCCACTGTATATTGTTTTTAATTATTTAGTATGTGAATATTTTTTTGTGGAACGGATTAATTGTATTTACATTATTTCTTATGGGAAATAAGGGTTCGAATTTCGTAAACTTCGTGTTAAGTAATAGCTCCTGGAATGGATTAATTACGATACTCGGGGGTCCACTGTATACTACAGTGGAATCCTGAATATCGGCCGCTGTGTTTATCAGCCGATTCGTATTTAGGTCGGTTTTTGGGAGGAAATTTTGCTCCGTATTTTGGCCGGTGCCTCGCAAATCGGCCATATTAGACACGTCAGCCCGCCGGGACGTCGCACGTAGGTGAGTCAGTCTCCCTGTGTCTGTCGGTGAATGAGCATATACTCCAAGCATTCATCCAAACATTTCATTAATATCCATTGGTTTTTGTGCTTGTTTATTAAGTGTGACTGTGAAATAAGCCACCATGGGCCCAAAGAAAGTTCCTTTGGGTAAAGAAAGTGAGAAACACGATGGAATTTAAGAAAGAAGTTATTGAAAAATATGAGTGGTGGTGTGTGGGTGCTGGAACTTGCCAGGATGTATGGGAAATCCAAATCAACAATCACTTCCATCCTGGCAAAGAAAGAACAAATCAAGGAAGCTGATGTGGTGAAAGGGGTAAACATGTTAACCAAAAAAAAAAAGAGATCACAAACAAATGATGTGGAGAAGTTGTTGTTGTTGTGGATCAGCAAAAAACAGTTAGTGGGAGATAGTGTTTCAGAGATGGTCATTTGTGAAAAGGCAAGTCAGTTGCATGCGGATCTCTTAAAGAAAATGCCTGGAACTAGTGCTGATGTTAGTGAATTTAAGGCCAGCAGAGGCTGGTTTGACAGATTTAAGAAGCGTAGTGGCATACACAGTGCTGTAAGGCATGGTGAGGCTGCAAGTTCAGACAAACATGTGGCTGAAAAGTTTGTGAATGAATTCAAGGGGTAAGTAGAGACTGAAGAATTTCAACCCCAACAAGTGTTCAATCGTGACGAAACAGGCCTCTTTTGAAAGAAAATGCCAAAAAGGACCTACATCACGCAGGAGAAAAAGGCACTGCCAGGACACAAACCTATGAAGGATAGGCTAACTCTCTTGTTCTGTGCTAACGCTAGTGGGGATTTCAAAGTGAAGCCTTTACTGGTGTATCACTCTGAAAATCCCAGTGTGTTCAAGAAAAACAATGTCGTCAAGAGTAAATTGTGCGTGATGTGGAAAGCTAATCATAAGGCATGGGTCACGAGGCAACTTTTCATTGATTGGGTCCATGAAGTGTTTGGCCCCGAGTGTGAAAAAATACCTCCTGGAAAATAAATTACCACTCAAGTGCCTCCTGGTAATGAACAATGCTCCTGCTCATCCTCCAAACTTGGTAAACCAACTGTCTAGGGATTTCAGTTTTATAACAGTGAAGTTCTTGCCTCCTAACACCACTCCTCTCATCCAGCCCATGGACCAGCAGGTCATTTCTAACTTCAAAAAACTCTACACAAAAGCAGTAGTGCTTTGAAGTGACCTCGGACACTGAATTGACCCTAAGAGAGTTCTGGAGGAATCACTTCAGTATCTACAACTGCATAAGCCTTATATGTAAGGCTTGGCAGGGAGTGACTTCCAGGACTTTGAACTCTTCTTGGAGAAAATTGTGGCCAGAATGTGTCCTCGAGAAGGATTTTGAAGGGTTTGAGGCTGACCATGACGACCCTACGCCTGTAGTGGAATCTATTGTCTTTGGGAAAGTCCATGGGGTTGGATGTGAGTGGCAAGGATGTGGAAGAGTTGGTGGAGGACCACAGGGAAGAGCTAACCACTGAAGAGCTGCAACACCTTCAACTGGAACAGCAACAGACCACAGCTGAGGAACTTGCTTCAGAGGAGGAAGAGAGAGGGAAGGAGGTGCTTTCTTCAGAGATTAAGGAGATTTGTGCAATGTGGAGTAGGGTGCAAGCTTTTGCTGAGAAATATCACCCTGACCACCAAGCTGAAACAAGCCATATCTGCAACCTGTTCAGTGACAAAACCTTGGCCCATTTCAGGCAAATCTTAAAGAGGCACCAGAAACAGAGCTCTCTGGACAGTTTTTTTTGTGTGACAGGGGTCCAGTGACTCAAGCTGGTCCTAGTGCCATTAAAAGACAAATAAGAGAAGTAATCCCAGAGGGTCACTTGATACCTGAAGTCATTATGGAGGGGGATTCCCCTTCCAAACAATAACCTCTCTGCCTCCCTCTCCCCTCCTCCCTGTCTTCCATACACCAACAAGAGTCTTCAATATAGGTAGTACAGTGGAACCCCGAGTATCGGCCATAATTCGATCCAGGAGGCTGTTCAAGTGCCATTACTGAACGAATTTGTTCCCATAAGGAATAATATAAATTAGATTAGTCCGTTCAGACCCCCAAAAATACACTTACAAAAGCACTTACAATAATACACTTACATAATTGTTTGAGTTGGGAGGTGGCCAAAACTCTGAGTACCACTGTATGTAATAATGATTTAAATGTTCATTTATATGTAATTGTCATTGTTTTGTGTATGTAAAACTATAGTTAAACTTTACAAAATGTATTTTTTTTTATTATTATTTTTGGGTGTCTGGAACAGATTAATTGTATTTACATTAATTCTTATGGGAAATATTGCTCCGAATTTAGGCCAACCTTCTGGAACGGATTACTGCTGATATTCGGGGTTCCACTGTACTGTATTTGCCTATGAACCCAATAAGGGTTTAGCCCTTTTTTTATTAATAATAATAATAAATAATAATAATTCTAAATATGTATGAACCAAAATACAAAAGTGTTTATACTGTATTTACAGAAATAAAAAATGACAACAAATAATGCATATCTCAGAACAGAGCCAGCTGAAGTTAACTGACATTGATTCTTAAACATCTTAATATAACTTGTTAACCTGTACATAATATACAATTGTTATATATGATAGTGGTATATTGTAATGAAATTTCATTCTTCACTGTTTTGCACTTCCAAGCTTACAATCTCATACATTATAGAGTACAGGCCAGTAATGGCAACTGTGGTGAATAAATTATTTTACCATGACTTACAATAATGAACACTCATGTAGCCAAAGTACTTTGTCCACTGTTTAAAAATCTACTGACCCAATAGACTTTGTCCCAATTTCCGAAGTTCGTTAAATCGATGGGTTACTGTACTCACACACTCAGCTATCAGTGAACTAATTGTTATGCCATTATCTCTCAGCTCTACAGCTCACTCATTAAAGCTTTCTCATTCTAAGGTATAAAACTCTTGCAAGTGGTTTCTGCAAATGTGGATGAAGTCTTTTTCAAGGAGTTGTGGAACACGATAATAGATATGAATAAATGGTTTATAAAACGTCTCACAAGTGGGCTCCTCAATCCAATGCAGAGAAAGGTGGAAGATGGGGAGGAGTGCGAGGTAATCAGTCCCTCAGCCTGGAGATGATGTTCAGTACGGAGCACACCAAATCCAGGATAAGGGACTGATTACCTCAAACTCCCCATCTTCCACCTTTCTCTTGATTGGATTGAAGAACCCACTTTCTTGCAAAAACGATTCCAAAATAAAGATATCCAAATGTTGCACAAGTGTTTCAATCATGAGACTAGATGCCCTTTTCCCAGAAGGTGCTAATGCCAAAGCAATTCATTCCTTCAGAAATTAGCTAGAGAAACACTTTGCAAATACATGTGTATAGGATTTTACTAGTTTCAGTCCACTCCAGGCACTGGCCACTGCCTCCCTGAGAAATTCCACAACAATGGCCATGGCCAATTTTTTGATGCAGTTATTGTATCCCCCCATTTCTCACCAGCAGTGGCCAGAGTAGAGAGTGGGGGAGAGCCTTCAACTATTTTTGCCTTGGACATCAAATGGTTTAAATTTATGTTCAAAAACACGTTTATAACTAATTTTGGGATGCTGAATTCAAATCTGAACTTATTTTTGCTCCAATATGTACAGTAATAAACAATAATAATAAAAAATAATAAACAAAAACTAATAAATATTGAACAATAATAATATACAGTATTAAACAATAATAATAATAATATTATTCAGTATTAAACAATAATAATAATATTCAGTAAACAATAATGATGACAATAATAATAATAATACCCTAGAAGCTTGGCAAAGCTTCCATTAGAGAATGCAATTAAAGCTGATTCAGTACAACCACCACCTCGCCTTAATAAATACGTGTAATATATACTTCAAGAAGAATATTAACACAAATAAACTTATTCATTCATGGCAAAGGAGCCAGAATGCAGGGAAATCTATGAACCACAGTAACTGTTATTAACATTATCTATTAATAAAAAATGCACATAGTTAAGTAAATTTTTAACCACACAGACTATCTACTGAGAACTATCTACCTCCCTCTAGATTAAGGACTATCATGTGTTATCTATGTAGGTGTTAGAGGAAGGGTTAGTAAAGCTCAAGGTTCTCTCCCCTTGATGCAAATTAAACTAGAGTGAACACACCAATTATACAACACAATTCTAATTACGATTTAGTCTACATATTTTTGGGTGCCCTTAATGGAAATAGGTCACAAATGAGTTTTCTTGAAAACTTAGACATGTAAAACAACTGAGTATCTTTATTATGTAGATGTTTCTCCTACCCCTTCAGTCTTCTTTTTTTGTCCCTGTATTGCACTGATAATGCCATTGATGGGCAAAATGTCTACATAATAAAGATACCTAGTAATTATGATACTGTTTTACAATACCGATACGTTGATAAGACACACGTGCAGCAGTTAGGTGTCTTTATTCCGAAACGTTTTGCCTACACAGTGGACTTCTTCTATGGAGGTGATCTCTTCTCCAAGCTCAGGGACTGACCACCTCAAAACTAAGTCTTCGAGGGTGATGGACTGATTACATCATCTTTACATCTCTACTGTTTCTGCTACCTCCTTTGTTTCCAACTGAAGAAGCCTACTGTGTAGGCGAAACGTTCCGGAATAGATACCCAACTGTTGAGCACGTCTTAATTATACTCGGTTATTACACGTGTATAATTCAACTATTCGGTATTATATGCCATTATGATATCTTACTCAGGGAGATGCCTACATGACATGAGGCATCAAGACATAATTTCCCTTACATATTCACTGTATGCCACTTACGGGTTTAGCACTCCTTAAAATCTAATAAAAATTCTTTACCTGCAGCCCGGTCTGGAGGCCATGTTTCCCAGGAAATAACTGCCTGGTCAGGCAGGCTGTTGGTGTTTGCGACCCTCAGGCGCACATAACCATCACAACCCAGCTGATCAGGCTAGTTTTAGCTTTAAATTTAGTTTAAAAAAAACAAGGCTTGTGGAAATGTGAGGTGGGAGTGGTAGAGTTGGGAACTGACGCAGGAAGTCTATAGTTTTGATAATTTCTCAGTGTCGATGGCCTGTGAGATAACGTTCAGTGCAGTTAGGTTATCTGTACAAGCTGGTATGTGGTCTTCAGCTGGTGCTAATAGGGACAGACCCCACCAACCTCTGCCAGAGGAATATTGAACAAATCACCCGAGGTTGAATACTGTTAGCAAGGGACTAGGCAAATTCGGACCCTGTCCTCCCAAGACAGTCTGACTGTTCATGGACATTCCGCCTTGACGCCGTCAATTCTAGACAATCCTGCAGGAGACCATGTTAAGGACAGTCAGCAAGACAGACATCCTTCTAGACGGGGAAATGGCTCATGACTAATCATGAACATGAACTGCATGAATGCAGTGACATATTTTGACTCAGCACATCAATGATGATTATGTTGAGTGATCAACCGTTAAACGTTTCGCTAAAATGGTGAAATGTAAGCAGTCACTGCAATTCATATATTTTCCTTATCTGAAACTGTTCGCAGACACAACAGTGTGTGTTTGAGGCTCTTAATGGACAAACTCATTAAATGGCAATTTAAAGAAAATTAAAGTCAGTTTAAAATTCACAATTTGTGAAGTGAAAGATATTTTCATTATTCAAATAATATTTTGTAGGGAATATCATTAGCTGTTTCAACTATAAGTTTCATGTACATAAGTTTCACTGGGCAGGAACAAGGAAGCACATGTAGTGTTCATAGCTTATAGCTGTATTATGAACAATTCAAGTACTTTTCGGTATTATAAACACGAATATATTTTTTTTCATGAATTCCAACATTTATTGATGCTATAAACACCTATGACAAACTTACAATTAAAACTAACTACAAGCGGTTAACAGCATTAATAAATGTTGGAATTCGCCAGACATAACGGCTTTAAACACATTTTAATACTTAAAATTAAAACTTTCCAGAACACACAAATATAGCTGACAAAAATCCTAGAAAACATTTAAATGATCAAAATAACTGTTCAAAAATTGAGAATTGCAAACAGATTTTTTTCAATTTATGTTTTTAATTTGCGCCAAATATTTTTCAGACCGCTTCATGTGGCAATACAAAAATTCACCTCACAGATGGAACCAGTGTATTATACAGTACTGAATCATGCTAAACATACAGTACTGAATCATGCTAAACTGTTCACAGACGGGACCAGTGTGTAATATAAGAGAACAAGGCATGGTGTAATATAAGAGAACAAGGCATGGTGTAATATAAGAGAACAAGGCATGGTGTAATATAAGAGAACAAGGCATGGTGTAATATAAGAGAACAAGGCATGGTGTAATATAAGAGAACAAGGCATGGTGTAATATAAGAGAACAAGGCATGGTGTAATATAAGAGAACAAGGCATGGTGTAATATAAGAGAACAAAGGCATGGTGTAATATAAGAGAACAAAGGCATGGTGTAATATAAGAGAACAAAGGCATGTTGTAATATAAGAGAACAAAGGCATGTTGTAATATAAGAGAACAAGGCATGGTGTAATATAAGAGAACAAGGCATGTTGTAATATAAGAGAACAAGGCATGTTGTAATATAAGAGAACAAGGCATGGTGTAATATAAGAGAACAAGGCATGGTGTAATATAAGAGAACAAGGCATGGTGTAATATAAGAGAACAAGGCATGTTGTAATATAAGAGAACAAGGCATGGTGTAATACGTATAAGAGAACAAGGCATGGTATAATATAAGTAAGTTTATTCAGGTATACACAAATACAGTTACATAGATTATCATACATAGCAGCATGTGTGTAGAGAACCCAGGATAACCCAAAACAGTTACTTATTTCCATTGGGGTCCTTTAAGATTCTCTTGTTCTCATATTTTGCATCTGTGAAAAAAAAACTACTTTTCGACTCACTACATCAACCAGTGTAGTAAACCACAAGCTGGTTCACTCACTACAACAACCAGTGTAGTAAACCACAAGCTGGTTGACTCACTACAACAACCAGTGTAGTAAACCACAAGCTGGTTCACTCACTACAACAACCCGTGTAGTAAACCACAAGCTGGTTGACTCACTACAACAACCAGTGTAGTAAACCACAAGCTGGTTGACTCACTACAACAACCAGTGTAGTAAACCACAAGCTGGTTGACTCACTACAACAACCCGTGTAGTAAACCACAAGCTG
This sequence comes from Cherax destructor, assembly GCA_009830355.1. Lineage (NCBI taxonomy): Eukaryota > Metazoa > Arthropoda > Malacostraca > Decapoda > Parastacidae > Cherax > Cherax destructor. The sequence continues at coordinate 140,767 of WNWK01001170.1, read as the reverse complement.
GTTGACTCACTACAACAACCAGTGTAGTAAACCACAAGCTGGTTGACTCACTACAACAACCAGTGTAGTAAACCACAAGCTGGTTGACTCACTACAACAACCAGTGTAGTAAACCACAAGCTGGTTGACTCCTACAACAACCAGTGTAGTAAACCACAAGCTGGTTGACTCACTACAACAACCAGTGTAGTAAACCACAAGCTGGTTGACTCGCTACAACAACCAGTGTAGTAAACCACAAGCTGGTTGACTCGCTACAACAACAAGTGTAGTAAACCACAAGCTGGTTGACTCGCTACAACAACCAGTGTAGTAAACCACAAGCTGGTTGACTCGCTACAACAACCAGTGTAGTAAACCACAAGCTGGTTGACTCACTACAACAACCAGTGTAGTAAACCACAAGCTGGTTGACTCACTACAACAACCAGTGTAGTAAACCACAAGCTGGTTGACTCACTACAACAACCAGTGTAGTAAACCACAAGCTGGTTGACTCACTACAACAACCAGTGTAGTAAACCACAAGCTGGTTGACTCACTACAACAACCAGTGTAGTAAACCACAAGCTGGTTGACTCACTACAACAACCAGTGTAGTAAACCACAAGCTGGTTGACTCACTACAACAACCAGTGTAGTAAACCACAAGCTGGTTGACTCACTACAACAACCAGTGTAGTAAACCACAAGCTGGTTGACTCGCTACAACAACCAGTGTAGTAAACCACAAGCTGGTTGACTCACTACAACAACCAGTGTAGTAAACCACAAGCTGGTTGACTCACTACAACAACCAGTGTAGTAAACCACAAGCTGGTTGACTCACTACAACAACCAGTGTAGTAAACCACAAGCTGGTTGACTCACTACAACAACCAGTGTAGTAAACCACAAGCTGGTTCACTCACTACAACAACCAGTGTAGTAAACCACAAGCTGGTTGACTCACTACAACAACCAGTGTAGTAAACCACAAGCTGGTTGACTCACTACAACAACCAGTGTAGTAAACCACAAGCTGGTTGACTCACTACAACAACCAGTGTAGTAAACCACAAGCTGGTTGACTCACTACAACAACCAGTGTAGTAAACCACAAGCTGGTTGACTCACTACAACAACCAGTGTAGTAAACCACAAGCTGGTTGACTCACTACAACAACCAGTGTAGTAAACCACAAGCTGGTTGACTCACTACAACAACCAGTGTAGTAAACCACAAGCTGGTTGACTCACTACAACAACCAGTGTAGTAAACCACAAGCTGGTTGACTCACTACAACAACCAGTGTAGTAAACCACAAGCTGGTTGACTCACTACAACCAGTGTAGTAAACCACAAGCTGGTTGACTCACTACAACAACCAGTGTAGTAAACCACAAGCTGGTTGACTCACTACAACAACCAGTGTAGTAAACCACAAGCTGGTTGACTCACTACAACAACCAGTGTAGTAAACCACAAGCTGGTTGACTCACTACAACAACCAGTGTAGTAAACCACAAGCTGGTTGACTCACTACAACAACCAGTGTAGTAAACCACAAGCTGGTTGACTCACTACAACAACCAGTGTAGTAAACCACAAGCTGGTTGACTCACTACAACAACCAGTGTAGTAAACCACAAGCTGGTTGACTCACTACAACAACCAGTGTAGTAAACCACAAGCTGGTTGACTCACTACAACAACCAGTGTAGTAAACCACAAGCTGGTTGACTCACTACAACAACCAGTGTAGTAAACCACAAGCTGGTTGACTCACTACAACAACCAGTGTAGTAAACCACAAGCTGGTTGACTCACTACAACAACCAGTGTAGTAAACCACAAGCTGGCGGTGGTGGCGGCGGCGGTGGTGGTGGTGGTGGCGACGGCTGCGGCGGCTGCGGCGGCTGCGGCGGCTGCGGCGGCTGCGGCTGCTGCGGCTGCGGCTGCTGCTGCGGCGCTGCTGCTGCTGCTGCTGCTGCTGCTCAGTAACTTGCTTGATAGAACCAACAGTCCTATACTATACAAACTTCGCTGCCTAAAGCTAAATTTCCACGGTAAACTGACGTGATTTGAAAACAGTGGCTAGCCTATGGCAGTAGCGACGAGAAAGTTTTAAATAATACGTTAATGTACCATGTGGAGACCTACTATGTACACGGTCCACAACACTGCGCCTCCATAGACAGTTTGGTTGAAAGAATTTACAGGTCACAACACCGAGGCTGGAATAATATACAACTAACGTACACATTAAAAAAAAGGCCCATTAAGGCCGCAAGTCACCTATACACCATGGCGAATAATTGCATCCCTAACATACTGATTACATTCAACGAGTCAACGTATGTATGTATCTGTAGAGATTAAATTCTCAGAATATACTAATTCATTCATTCACTCACTGCAGTAACCGAGAAACACGCAATGAAGCTACAAGGATGCTAAGTGTTTGTGTATGATACAGCAAAGACCAAAACGGAGCAAAATTTAATACAAAGCCACATGAGAAAAAGAAAACATCTGGAAAGGATCACGTGATAAAGGTGAGGAAGGGCGACGATGACGCAGAATGACAGAAAACAATGTGAATCGATTAGCGAAATATTCAAAAAGGTCTTTACAAAAAAAAAGTGGAGAACTACCGACAGCCATTACTGTTAGAACACAACAATAGTAGTGATGAAACTACTACAGGAGCTGTTAGAACATCAACAGGTACTGGAGATCAACACAACAACAGTAGTGATGAAACTACTAAATGAGCTGGATGTAACAAAAGCAACGGAACCATATCAACCAGGCTGTGATGGATATGTAGGCCAGCGGGCCGCCAGCAGCAACGGGCTGGCTTCGGGAGTAAAAAAAAACTCAAAACTAATCGAAAGTATATAAAAATTGTAACATAACTCCATGGGTGCTGAGAAAAGGTGGCAAAACAAATGTCACCTAACAGCAAAGATATTCAATCAATCAGGACAGCTGTCACAAAGCTGGAAAAAGGAAATTCTGGTCCCCATATATAAAAATAAGGGGACAGACTAAGTTTCCCTGAATCACAGGTGAGTATCTTACATGCATACTGTCAAAAGTTCTGGAGAATATAGTAAGGAGGAGGATGCCAAGACACAAAGATGATTCTTTGAAGAAAACCATCACGGATTTGGGTATGGAAAATATTCTGTCATACGAGTTGGCTGGAATTCTACGACCGAGTCTAAGGATAAAGCAAGATAGACATGGCTGAGTCGACTGTGTTTTCTTGACCTGTAGAAGAGCGTTTGATACATTCCACACTAGAGATTAATTCAGAAATTAGAAGAACAGGGTTAAAAAGCAGTGCTCCAGTGGGTCAAGGAGAGCCTAAACAACAAGGTAAAGAGTAACAGTAAGGATGAGACAAGAGAGTAACGAGTGAGGTTCTTCAAGATCAATATTATAACCACTACTGGTCCTAATATATGTGAATGCCTTACCAGAGTGATTGTGACAAATATTTCACTTTTACATTATGTAAATCTAACGAGAAAAAATATGAACAGGTGAGGACAGTGATAAACCCCAGAGCTCTCAAAGAGGGTAGATCAGACAATATACATCATGGGCGAAGAGCTACAAATAAGAGTCAAAAGAGCCTGGGGTAAATAAAACAAGCATACAGCTAGAAATACATTTACCCGTAACGTCAGTGACAAAGAGAAGCGGACCCCGGAATAACATTCATGAACTTTAATAACGAATCCTTCAGAGCCTTATATACGGCACATGTTAGGCCAGTCATTGAGTATGCGGCCCCAGCATGGAGCCCACACTTGATAAAACATGTGAAGCTCAAAAAGGTTCAAAGGTTTGAAATCAGGCTAGTAAAGACCTGAGATTAATGCATTTTAAGAAGAGGTTGAAGGCACTGAACCTGGCGAGGAGACGGAAGTCATTACGATATACAAATTCTTAAGGGGGACTTTATAGGGATAAACTGAATTAAGAGAACCAGGATAAAAGGGACACAGGTGGAAAATGAAAACATGGATGAGCCAAAGGTATCTCAGGGTGGTTGAAAAGTTAAATGACTTGGACGAGGCAGTGGTGAAAGCACACAAATACACAGCTTCAAGAATATGGTAAGTCCCAAAAGGACAGAAATCAGTGATATCGGTCAAAGTAATCTAGAAGACGGGGGCCAGGAACGGAGTATCGAACCCCGCAAACGCAACTAGGCGAATGCAAGCAAGTGCACACACAATGTATATATATACCCTGGGCTCGTAGCCTGGTAGTAGGCGGGTGGATTTAAGCAATGGTGAGGTGTAATCGGCTTTATACGTCGTATCTGGATGGAGTTTTCATTGTTACTGGCTTACTACTCACTGATGGGGAAATCAAACTCAGTGGATTTAAATTTAATGTTATACGAATGGCAAATGTTTTAATAAGAATATACTCCCAGTGGCCACTTTATTAGGTACACACTTCAAGTACTGGACAAAACCACTCCTTTGTCCCCCAGAACAGCCTGAATTCTTCGTGGCGTAAGGAAATATTCCTTAGAGATTCTTTTTGACGTGATAGCATCACGCAGTTACTGCAGATTGGTCAGCTGCACATTCATGCTGTGAATCTCCTGTTCCATTAAATCCCAAAGGTTTACGCCAAATTCTGACCCTTTCACCTTTATGTCGCAGCAGAAATCGTGATTCGTCAGACCAGACGACGTTTTACCAATCTTCAACTGTCCAGTTTTGATGAGCCTGTGCCCAATGTAGCCTCAGTGTCCTGTTATTAGTCGACAGGAGTGGAAACCGGTGTGGTCTTCTGCTGCTGTACACATTCACTTCAAGGTTTGACGTGTTGTGCATTCAGAGATGCTCTTCTGCATATCACTGTTATAACACATGGTTATGTAAGCTATTGTCGTTTTCCTGCCAGCTTCTCATTTTTTTCACAATAGAACTGCCACTTACTGTATATATTTGTGTATTTCAAACCGTTCTCTTTAAACCAGAGAATATTGTGCGTGAAAATCCCAGATCAGCAGTATTAATTAAGACACTCAAAACCAACCAACTGTGGCACCAACAATCATTCCACAATCAAAGTCACTTAAATCACATTTCTTCTCCATTCTGATGTTTGATCTGAACAACAACTTCTTGACCATGTCTGAATGCTTTTAGACATTAAGGTGCTGCCACGCGACTGGCTGATCAGATATTTGCATTAGCAAGGGGGTACAGGCGTATATAATAAAGCGGACTAATGCACATCCGTCCTCAAATTGACAATTAGAACTAGTCACAAATCTACACTTTTGATAAGGATTTATTTTTAAAGTATCGGTTTATCCTGGACCATTATCAAGTCACTTGATTCTGAACCACATACCACGGGTGGGGTTCGAACCCGCGGTCAGAGTCTCTCAGAACTCCAGACCGTCGCGTAAGCCACTGGGCCAGTGGCTTACGCGACGGTCTGAGTTCTGAGACTCTCTGACCGCGGGTTCAACCCCACCCGTGGTATGTGGTTTGTTTGCAATCGTGTCATTACGATTTCGTGAGTCACTTGATTATGATTTAGGATGGACCGAAATGTCGACAAAAGTTTCCTCTATAAAGTGTGGGTTAGTTTTGAATTGTTCCAGCCACGGTATTGACTTATTCTTTAATAACCAACATATATACCTGCGCAACATACCTATATAGAAATAAATGGTATAACATACAGACACAATGGAAAAATAGACAAATGCAGTATAAAGCGGTTCGCCAACACAGTAGGCTTTATCAAGTCACAAACAGATCTACCTGAACAGAGTATATATAGCGAGCATAGTGACGAGAAGTCAGGTAAGGAATGTTGAAGTTGACTGATGAGAAGAGGTTGGAACTGAGAAGGACTTACTCGGAATGGGTAGGTTTGTAACTATGTAGGCTAACGAAGTTTTCTGGCAAGGGGTTCAGCTATGTTGTAGAAGTGGCTGCTCTGGATGAAATGATTAGATATACAGATAAGTGATGATTCAAAGATCCTGCTGTACTGAGTGTTTTCTTCCCTGGCGATGAGTCTTGCGTCTCTGTAGTTGATTAAATGGTTGTGGAAGTTTGGTGTAGAACACAAGAAGTACTCAAATCGTCGATTTGACTCTTTCAAGTCACTAAGCTTCCTATATATATTCATGTACTCTCTGCTCAGGTAGATCTGTTTGTGACTATCAAGTCCACTGTGTAGGGGAAACGTAATCAAGAATCTCATTACACTGCATTTGTGTATTTTTCCATACCTACATATCTTATTACTTCAAATACACACAAGTCTACATGTACTAAATACCTACAGTTTTCCCCATAACTCAAACATACCAATACATAGTCTAGATGCAAACATGTACCACATACCTATATTTTATACAACACAGGTATGTACACTACATAACTTTCTCAAAACATGTTACACTGATCTTAGGTCCAATCAACTGCAGCCTGAGAGACTATTAGGAAATTGTGTTGACGCCGGGAGAAAGTGATGCAATGTTGTCTGGTAGGAACCAGCTTCTGACCACTCGTTTATTGTTACAATCAAAACTAAGCGCTAAAAGCACTCGTTTAAGCATTAAGCAATTGTTAGCTTTTATTCAGGTTTTACACAAGGTGGAATTCTGTAGGCTGCAGTTTCCAAAATTGCTTTATAAAGGCAGACTTGTGGTACAAGGACAAGTAGCAAAATGAGACCTTTATTAGTAGGGTTTTTCACCTACTTGAGGCTTTATCAACAGACTTAAAGCTGATTAATAAGACACGTGCAACAATTTATTCCAAAACGTTTCGCCTACACAGTATGCGAATAAAGATCCCTAACTGTTGAACATGTATCGTACTTGTCGGTATTGTATACCATTACTATATTCAAACTTAAAGCTGCTCTCTCCCTCTCTCTGTGTGTTCATACATTACATAACATGAGTGGTCACACTACATGTATGAGACACATACAGTTAGGTTTATGACCCCACGCATGCCTCTCCCACCATCTACCATTCAACTCGACAAATACATAAATTCTCGGGCAGAGCATTCTTATCTACCGTAAAACTGACCTTAAATGTCTTTTCCCCATCAACAATACAAGCGTCATAAAGACTGCAATCCACTAGAGTGTATATACACACAAACACTTCTCGGTGTATATACAGAGAGAACACACCTCTATGTATACCCTACAAACAAAGATGGCTGCCATTGTGACGTCTCCCACCTTTCTTGGTGACGTCATGATTGACGTCACGACCCTTGCTCTGACGTCATGTAACCAGATTTCATCGATGGAAGAGGGTAGCTTCAATTACCGTGATCAAGAGCCCTTCACCGGCATCAAGGAACCGCCCTTAATACCTCATACACACTACTCGTTGTGAGGCAACATACCTCACTCTTGCAACATGCTGGGCTAATACTTGTAAAATATGTCCATGTTTTTTTTTTGGCTCTGATATTAATTAGATATGAATGTTTGAAGGTGTACAAGGTGGGAGAAGTGAAGTATTACACAAACATTCTTTGTTCTGTTTCTCAGGGGAACACTGCGTACACAGGCAGTGTACTGCTGCCTGCCTGCCTGCCTGCCTTGTGTACACATTCTTTATTCTCTCCCGCCCTGGGTTTTGAACCCTCCCTGGGTTTCGAACCCGGCTTGTGAGTAAATTCTAGACTCTCAGTACTAAGTTAAAAGTGTTGGTGCTCAACCTGGCGTGTACTGTATCCTCTAGGTAACCCAACCATGCAAATTATGTGGATTTTTTTCAAGTTTTCCAGCAAATTTCTTTATTTATGTCACTTAGGTTTGGTTAAATTGGCAAATAAAATCAGTTAGTGTACCCACATGTGTAGAGTTGTTCTCGTGAGAGTCAGGCAATCTTCCACTGGAGATTAAACGTGATCTCGTATGTCTTCTCCATATCTCTAGTAGTAACTTCCATGAAGAATGTTCTTTCTCTGAGCAAGTCTGAGTGAAAGGTTTTGTATTAAGGTTCTCTGTACATGTCTCCTATTGTCTTTCACACGTATTACTAACATTAACTCATTGTAATTATCAATAAGTTTTGACAAAGGGCAAAAAAAATGGGCAGCCGAGTTGTTAATGAGGTACTTAGGCCTCTCGAACATCAGCACAATGGTAAAGTGGCCCAATGTCACTCTTTAATATCTATTTGTTCAGAAAGACTAGGACAATGATTGAAGTAATACGTACACGAGTCACAGATATTAGGGACTTGTGCTTCAGGGCAGAAAGTCGAATTACCTAGAAGTGATAGAGGCAAACTAAGTAGTTTCAAGAGAAGGATAAACCTTTGATGAGTTTAGAGTTTTTCTACTCCCGGAGCCCGGTCATGGTAAAGAAAACAACTACGTACGGTACTATAAACAAAGCAAGATTACACAATATAAACACCAGCATTGTGATACTTGTCACCATTTTGCTTCCCATACCAAAACCAAGAACAACTCAATGAGCAGACGACTATCTCAACACAAACACCATCACAGACGACTATCTCAACACAAACACCATCACAGACGCACTATCCCTGGATAACTGCCTCTATACTGGAGATATTTTATATTTCTGCTCTTGAAGGAGAATAAGGCTTCCCAATTTATTACGGAGCTTCAGTGCTGGACATGATTAATTACTGGCCGAGTTTTAAAGTTTCCTATCACCTGTACAACAGCACACCCCAAACCTGCCGTTACCGAGATCAACATGCAATTAGTTGTGCTTTGAGGGATTAAAGACAGACAAATAGAGAGAGAGAGCGAGCGAGAGAGAGAACCTCCACCATCTTCCCACACAGGTACGCATCATCAGCAAGACTTACATATCTAAGAAAACAAACATTTGCTTAACACAAATTTATACATATAAAAGAGTCAACATATTTACTACGAGGCTGACCAAAGTTTCAAGGCTTCCCACACATCACTTATAAAGTCATAGAGCGCACTTACATCGTAACATCAAACAATTTGAAACCTGCAGAATGTTTTGAAAGAATGACTAAAAGAACATAATGTTTTGATAGTGAATAGCTGAGAACTAAGAATAACTTATATTTATCTTGTACAAGAAAGTTGTATTGCTGGGGGAAAGTGGTAAACCAGCATGGGAAAAAGAAGGCAATCAGGTTTGATCAAAGGAGAGGGTAGATCCATTTCCTTGGAAAAGCGCAACAACCGCATGAAGGCACATGCGTGAAGGATGATAAATGTTGAATCAAGGGACGTATGCAAGACGATAATAAAAATATTAATAATAATGGGACGATGAGAGGGAGTTACTACACACCACTACCACACCTGCAACAACGGCCCCACCTGCAACAGAAGACCCATCTGCAACAACACACCCACCTGCAACAACACACCCACCTGCAACAACACACCCACCTGCAACAACACACCCACCTGCAACAACACACCCACCTGCAACAACACACCCACCTGCATCAAAGGAATTTCTCAGACTTGAAGACTGACTCGACGTGAGCGATTACTTAAGTATTCTAGGCAATAACACAAAGAAACACCCAAGTTAAAACCAACAACAAAACAAGCACAGGACAAATACAAACCAGAAATGAATACTATCACAGCGAGACCCACCTGGAGCCAAACATGAAAACTCGATTACATCTCCAGGAAAAATGTTCAACTCTTACATTTTCTCTGGGGAAAATCTAACACACTTACAGTTTACTTGATTTTTGGTTCACTGGGTAAACTTGATAAGGCAATAAAGCAACTGGAAAGTCTATTTAAAAGTACCTTTTGCTCATTTTTCGGTAACTTCAGCTTTTCAGGAAGTTTACTGGTCTACATGTGGGCGAGCCAGAAGCAGGAGGGCTGGTAGGGACTAGAGAAGACATGGACTAGAAAAAAAACACGATTAAAACCCATGGCAAGTGAGTCGTAAAACTCCAGACCAGTGCGTTAACCACTAGGCCAGGTGGCTGCAATAAGATGCATCCAACTAGGTATATTTATACACCATAGGAAGGTTAGTATGGGCCACCACTGTGACCACAAATGCAGTGTTAACACTGGCCTGGAGTTTTACGACTCACTTACCATGGGTTCTAACCCCACCTGTACCCTGGTTTATTTACAATCATGTTATTACAATTTCGTGAAACATGAAGTAGGACTTGTGGACCGAGGACTACTGGTAACAGTCCTCGTGCAGGAGTGGGAGACTAATGAAGAACTGGAGCAGGTGTTGCCTGAAGGAAGAACCACCAGCAACAGCAGTAGCCGCATTCAGTAACAAGTGGCACTGGCAGGGAGGAGGGTAATGTAGCATGTAAGTAGTGCCACACTGGGCCTGGCTCTCCCTCCCACCCCAGGAACACCAACACAACAAAGGAGGGAGGTAATGGAAGCAGGAGAAGTGTAGGCAACACTGGTAGGGAGGAAGTAGTAGTAGTTGTGACATTTACTGAGCACTTCGACCGCACGACGGAAGGTAAGCCATCAGAAAAATGCAGAAGACTAGAGGCAACACTGATAAAATGAAGCACTTTAAAGCTTTTAACAAAGAATACTTTAATTAAAAAAAATAGAATGATCTGAAAACCCTCTAAGAACGTGAAAATATTACATAAGAACATAAGAAAGGAGGAACACTGCAGCAGGCCTGTTGGCCCATACTAGGCAAGTCCTTCACAATCCATCCCACTAACAGAATATTTGCTCAACCCAATTTTCAATGCTACCCAAGAAATAAGCTTTGATAATTCTATTTACTCATGTGCAAGTCCCACTCAAATCCAACCCCTCTCACTCATGAATTTATCCAACCTAAATTTGTTCAACTGCTCGCCAGTTGCAAATCATTGTTTCGTGTAATTCTCTCACTCTGCTTTTCAAAAAAAAAAAAAGATCATGTAGGAGTGCATAAAAAAATGGCTTCTTTAAGGTCTGTACGAAGTCACATCGTAGCTTAAAATTCTGAATGAGAACAAAAGTTGAGTTTCTCTTCGTAATGTTTCTTAACGATGTGAGTTTTGTTATTCCTTGCTCCCTCAAGTGATGGTATGAGTAGGCACTTTAGGAATTCAGGAGAGAGTGGACAGAATAGGAGTAAACAATGAAGTATATAAACAAAGGAAGACTGTGCTAAGGAAGAGGTCACGAAATAGGAGAGAGAATGCGTGATGGGAGGTGTGTAGAGTGAAAGAAGACCGAGAACAATGGTGAGAGGCTAATGAGTAAGTCTCTGGGGGGTTAACTGTTGAATGCCAGCGCACTGCTGTGACCAGGCAGGGTAAAGGAGGGGAGGGGAGGTGTTGTGGAGGGGAGGTGTTGTGGAGGGGAGGAGAGGTGTTGTGGAGGGGAGGAGAGGTGTTGTGGAGGGGAGGAGAGGTGTTGTGGAGGGGAAGGCAAGAGTGTTGGGAGGAGAGGAGTGATGGACGGGATGGGGGTGCTGGGGGGACCTGGTGTGTGTAGTATGCATGACTAGGGTGGGTGTAATGATTGCTTGCGGTGGGCGGGAGGGTGGGTGGGTGCAAGAGAGGGTGGTCAAGTCTTGTCATTATGCTTGTCTACAACACGCACAACACAAGTCAACACCCATAAGTATAACAGTAAAGAACTTTATTGCGACACAACACCATAAAGCCACAATACCAGCTGGGTACAAAACAACTCAACCACGAATGACAACACCTGGCAGGAAAACACTCCAGTACACCAACCTTCAGAAACACACCGTACACCAACCTTCAGAAACACACCGTACACCAACCTTCAGAAACACACCGTACACCAACCTTCAGAAACACACCGTACACCAACCTTCAGAAACACACCGTACACCAACCTTCAGAAACACACCGCACACCAACCTTCAGAAACACACTGTACACCAACCTTCAGAAACACACTGTACACCAACCTTCAGAAACACACTGTACACCAACCTTCAGAAACACACTGTACACCAACCTTCAGAAACACACCGTACACCAACCTTCAGAAACACAGCAACACCGGCAGCACCAAACAAAATCGTCTTTTGAACTCAGAACAACAACTGCTAGGAAGCACTAACTACAGTGTTCCTCGAGTATACAGCTCCAGCATGGAGCCTCTACCCACTGAAATTATTCATTAGTCTTACGATACAAGTCATCAGGCTGCCACATGGTAAGACCAACAAAGACAGTGAAAGAGTGAATGAAGTTGACCTCACTTCTGAAGGACTGACATCAGAGAAAGAATACAAGACACGGGTAAATGCATGCAACACGGATAAAAAGAAAAGATCAATAAAAACAGGAATACCCTAAAAAGAAATATTAGTCATACATAATAGAGAGGTAGGTAGGGAGTGAGAGTGTACTCTACGGACAATATATGCCATGTTTCACTAAAAGTTATGTATTAGTATGAGCTAGACTCGCAGGAATTCTCAACTTTTTTCCATCATTCACCCCTCGGCTTGATGTATTTCTCCATTTATCCCCTTACTGCCATACAAAAAAAATTATCGCCATCATAAAGGGACAGAAAAACGAGAATGCCAGAAAAAAAATTATTCAAGTTTTGTACATCAAATATTTACCCCTTGCCATGTAATTTTTTTTTACCCCCAAGGGGCAAATTTACCCCTTGGTTGAGAATCACTGAGCTAGAGAATCCACCTGCTTGGCACACACTAGAGTGAAGCAGCAGCCAGCTGCACCACTAACATGGTAAAGCAGCAGCAGCCAGCTGCACCACTAACATGGTAAAGCAGCAGCAGCCAGCTGCACCACTAACATGGTAAAGCAGCAGCAGCCAGCTGCACCACTAACATGGTAAAGCAGCAGCAGCCAGCTGCACCACTAACATGGTAAAGCAGCAGCAGCCAGCTGCACCACTAACATGGTAAAGCAGCAGTAGCCCCAGCGACACTTAAGACAGCAAGAGTAATTCTATCAAAACTTAAAACGTTCGCAGGAGAGTAGAAAATTGTGTCCCACGACATATAAGAGGGGAGAGTGTGGGAGAGGAGAGGGATGGAGTGGGAGTGAGTGTGTTAGAGAGGAGAGACAACAGAAGACTTTGAGAGTTCACTCTGAGGCTTCTGCTGAGAACTGTCTACTGCTATCTTCATTAAGGACTATCAACTATTATCTAGAGGGTTGAGGCAAGGATAATGGAGAAGGATCTATCACCACCCTCTTCCCCCCACGGGTCACTGCCAGAACAAAACAAGGAAAAAACGTATAATATTATCGTACTACAAAAATAGCATGTGGCAACGGATACTACGTCTACCACTACTATTCCAGTGTTCCTATACTACTACAAGATATCACTAGTTTTACTTTCAAATGCTACACTGCAGTTACATGTGAACAAGTGGATATTACACCAGCTTAAGAACACTAGGGTACCGGTGGTCACCACTCTGGGGGAAACTGTCTACTGGAACCTTGTTGATATGTTACCAACACCTTCAACTTACTGTCAACTACACTTCGGAAAAGCTCTTACCCACATTCATCTACCTACCTGGAAACTACTTGCGGTGTTTTCTAGAGGTCAACACCTCTCGGTGGATGGCCTGATCAACCAGGCTGTTGGTACTGGCCGCATGCAGCGTATGAACCGCAGGACGGCTGATCGGGAACTGACGAACTTATCCAGTTACCTGTAGATGACTGCCAGGAGTCAGTATTTTCTCTTAATCAAAAGGTGTTAAAACGGTATAGGTCCTCACATTTAACGAGTTCTCTTAGTGTACTCATTGTGAGTTATTTTGCACAGTCTGTCAGGCCTCTTGCATAGGCAATGATACCTCTGTTTATAGTTGGGACTAGTCCATAGAAAATTTTCCAGGTAGATTATTTGTCCTTCTCGCCTAACTTCTAAGGAGAACAATTCGCGTGACTTCAAACGTTCCTAATAATTTAAGAGCTTGACTTGACCGAGTTTATGCGAGTAATGAAAGTTCTCTATATTTTCCAGATCAGCAATTTCCCCTGCCTTGAAGGAACTGTAAGAGTATAATATACTAGTCTTGAGAGAACAAGTGATTTACAGAGTAATTATCACTGCCTTGACATCTGTGGTCTTGAAGGTTCTGGTTATTAAGTCTGTCATCTGTCTTGCAGCTGTGACAATTACAGTCGGATTAAAACTCAAACTATACATTTTCGTACCTTTCATTTGTGTATTTATATCACACTGCAATTTAAAAAAAACATCCTCGTGATTAAACATAACAAAATGGTTTAAATATTGTTAAGGTTTGTATCCGCTTCTCTCAAAGTCTTCATTTCCCCGAGAGAACAAGCCGAGTGATTTAAGTTTTTTTTTCATATGATTTGTTCCTTAGTGATAACAAAAGTTTTGTTGATCTCTGTACCTTCTCATGTTCACTTGTCTTCTGTATAATTAGAGGAAGAGAAGTGGACAGCATACCGCAAATGGTGTCTGACACAAGCACTGTACAGTATTAATATTGTTTCAGGAGTTTTGGGTTCTATGCTACTTGCTAAAAAGCCATACATCCTGTTGGTTTATTGTTAACACCAAGACATGGCTTAGTGTATTTTACATCGCTGATGACTATTCCAAGATCTTTATCTTCTTTAGTATCTTGTGAGAGAGTTTCCATACATACACGTATATTATTATATTCAAAGTGCATTATTGCCTTGCACGTGCACACACTGACATTCATCACCACTCTTTTGACCACCGTAACAGCCTGACCAGGTCGCCCTGGCTACTTGGAACGACATAGATGCTGTGCATCTCTCTCGTTTAACGTCTGAAAACATTTCAGTTTTGAATGTAGCCACAATTTTAGATATTTTACATTAAATATAATACTGGGCCAAGGACCGACCCTTGGGGGACCCCACTCGTCACGTTCCTCCACTGAAGACACTTTAACGTTTAAAGCTACCCGCTGTTTGCTGTGACTGAGCCAGTCAGATACAGTTCTGAGGGTTGTCCTATATAGTACCGCAAGAGTTCAGAGATCAAAAATAGAGGGGAGACGGAGGAGATTTTTTATAAACAAGACAATGAATGAGAAACTGTGGCAAGTTCATTCACACGTTCATAATAAAGGACTGAAAACTGATTTAATCAGCGTCACAATCTTAATTAAATCACAGCTCGGAATTGTTACAGGCACTTGCAAAAATATGTTTTTTTGCTGTAACCTGAAAATAGAAGCAAGTTCATGCATTACCGGTACTTACGAAATACAAGTTTTCCTGTAATATTTACAAAAAAATACAAAGTATACAAACACATTTAATGCATAAAGGCAAACGTAGAGGGATGTGATTTTCAGTGGGACTCTCAGTCTCCCCACAACACAAACTACGACAATTTTCAGACATTTAAGTATACCCGTTACAATACCTGTGACTTATCGAGGGTTCCCCCCCCCTCATCTTCAACAGTTCTTCTCTGTACTGGACTGAAGAAACCACTGGCTGGCGAAACGTTTCCTCAATTAAGATTTCCAAATGTCGCAAACGTGTCTAATTCTTCAACATTTCCTATTGTTTACTGCTTGGTTAACCAGGCTATTACTGCACGCAGCCAGAGTGCAGTAACAGTTATTACAACCTAACTGATCAGTCACTGAAGCAGAAAATGGCCTCACTTTCTATAGGTAGGATTTGTGATGTTAGGGACATGTCATTTTCTATTACTGCACATCTTCATAATAGATGGTTAGCATTAATATTAGAGCTAAACCAGTATGGGTCATTCAGCACACAAGTAGTGAAGGCTCAACCCTACGGACGGTAAGAACAAAAGAGGTGCTGTCTACCTGTACTCTCCAAGCTATAACACTCGCCCATTAATTATAAATAAGGGTTATGAGAACGGTACAGAAGATGGGAAAAAGTCCCAACAGCAGGAAAGTAAATTATTGGAAAACGTGTTGTGGGAAGTGGACCACAAATACTGGACAATATTGAGTCCATCAACATAACTTACACGTGTAGTTAGGCACACACTCCAGCGGTGAAAGCAAAAACTTAATAGGTTCGAGTCCAGAGGGTTCCCATACCCACTGGGGTATGGGAACCAAATAATGGGTACCTGGGAACCAAATAATGGGGGTACGGGACTCCATCTCTTAACATTTAAATAAAAAAAAGCTGTTGTTAGATTAAACTACCATCTTTTGTGTTGCTAGCTATCCATATGTAAAGTAAAACCAAACTATTGACATCTTTTGAAGTCATACTGGTACCTAATAGGACTGGTGGTGGTGATTATTTCGTCTGGTGAAGGGGGTATGGGGACATATTGGGTAATCCATTGTGGGTCTGCAATCGTAAAAAGGTTTAAGTATCCCTGGGTTAAACGGTCTAAGGATTACTTGCCCTAGGGTCTGGTCTCGGACCAGGCCTCCTAGGTACAAAAAGTCTTGGAAAATCAGCCTGCGTCTTATATGCTCAAGGTCAGCGTCAAGGGTAGACTGTGTTACGCTTCAGCATAAACTAAGAGGGTTATTATCTATTGAATATGACTACTGATTTACCGTTATAAATATACTTCTGTCGTGCGCCTTATATGCTAGAAAATACTGTATGTGGATACTGAAAGTAGAAGCTTCTAAGATTTATCTGTCTTACGTCTTCATGAGAGAAAAATTAGCAATCCTGCCAGAGTGCAAAACATTTAACGGGGTACTCCAGTAAATTAAAGAGAAGCTCATATTACTGCTTTGAAACGTAAAAATATGCCAACAATTATGGCTGTACGAGAATATTAATACCAGAGCAAGCGATGTTTCGCTCAGAGGTAACTTTTTTTCATGGCTTTAAATACGTCATTTGTGAGCGAAATGGTATTTCTTTTTAATACCATCGATAAATCACTTTTATAAAATACTAGTTGTGAATATTAATAAACATAAGTTCCTTATTTGAAACTCGGAAGTAAATTACACATCGTGAAGTACACAGCAGCAGCAGAACTCAGCAGCAGCAGAATGAAGCACAAGCATCAGCTGCTGCTGGAGCAGAAAGCAGCAGCAACAAAAGCAAGCAGAAACACAAGGAACCAAAAGAAGAAGTAAAGGGAATAAGAAAGCAGAAGAGGAAGCAGCAGCAGCAGGTGGTTCATTATCAAATGGACAGTCGTCGACAGCGGCAGTGATCAAGCGGAACTAAATTTCCAATACCCAAGAGAAGTGTTGTGGAGAAGAGATGCGACTACACAGCAGGGCAGTAGAAAGCTACAAGATGTTTACATGAGAAGAATGACGAACTACACTAGATACTCAAGACGCGACAAAGATTAATATGAATCACAAGAAGACGTGAATACAAGTCATATTATGACTGACTGCCTTAGATACTTCAAGACTGAACCTTTTCTATCAAGGCTAAGGAACTGAACACTCGTCAAGACTTGGACATGAACACTGTCAAGGAGTGGCGTGCGCCGAGTACGTTAATTTATTCAGCGTTCATCACATTACTTCTTGCATTCCCTCTATACCAGCCAAACTGGTAGTTAGGTAGAGTGGTTGTCTGGGGCCTCTGGACACTGCTTCCGTGTCAGGTTCACACATCAACCAATTGGGTGAGAGCTTGACTCCGGCCTAATTTATATTGCCGCCCTGGCTGAAGTCAGACTCCCACTAGGCAGCTGAGTACACGTACACACACGTACACAGCTCTCTTTTTGGTTAATGGGGGTTTAAAGCTTATCAACTACATTCTCTTATAAGAGGAGTGAATTCATTTTACTCTCCCGCTCATTAACATCCTGCTGCTCTACTCCACTTTGTATATTTTGGTGGAGGAAATATAAGGGTATTCAAAAATTACTTTGAGTTTGGTTTAGCCTTGAGGTTGTTCCCTGTCTCGAAGACTGCTTTACGACTACGTACTAAAGGTCTTAGTGTACCTGTCTTCGTAATACAAGGACGGGACACTTTCTATCAAGACTAAAGGACTGAACATACCATCAAGGCTATGAGAAAAAAACACCTGTCAGGACTAAGGGAATGAACACTTTCTATTAAGGCTAAGGAATGGAATACCTTATATGAAGGCAAAACGCCTTGCCAGTAAAGATGCTCAGAAGCTACAATGCTGCGCCTGGAAGAATTAACAGTTAAATTAATAGGATACGGAAACTAGACACGTAAGCGTCAGTCCTGGATTTGTTATGAAGTCCGGATTGACGGCTAAGAGAAGGTCAGAAGCTTGGTCACTGGTCAAGGTGCGAGGATAGCCAAGTCAGGTCACTCGTATGAAAAACGTACTGGTCTTGGCAAGCATGTATTTACACAAATCGGTACTAAAATTCATGTTAGGAATAGTGTAAACACGGACAGATTCAACAATGTAGGGACCTCGGGGAACTAATTAGGGAGTCTCTTGACAATTCTACGAAGCTTCAACTGATGCTGGTTATTTTAACTTAGTACCATAATATATGTGTCGAGTGTTAGTGCTAGTTACTTTTATTGTCGGTTAATTTTATTTTTGTCTTGTATATTTTAATGACAGAGCTGACTGACCTACGCAGCCAAATGTCACACCACTAATACTACAAATTCAGTACAACTTGGTGTGTGCACCACACACACACACACACACACACACACACACACACCACACACACACACACACACACACACACACACACACACACACGCACAGGCTGGAAGAGTGATACAATGGCGGAAGAGTAGTAGCTTTTAAGAAGAGGTGAATCCACCTATTCTAGCAGCTAAGCAGAGCCCAGGGAAAAATGCAAAAGAACAATGAAAAAAAAACAGAGAAAGAAAAGCGATGGTAAATATGGAAATAAGCAGAAAAAATCGAGAACATAAAAGGAATCTGAAATAAATCGAAATATTTAGCTTCAAATTATAAAATGAAACTAATGTTAGTACAAAGCCACATAAAACACTGTAATGGCCCAGGTGATAAAGCTAAAGAAGGGACAAGAAGCAATCACTGAAGACACTGTGGTTGACTGGATGAGTGTTTAGCTTTCATGTATGCTAATTACATTAACCCCATTCCATAAACAAACTTTTAATCAAGTTCAGAAGACAAACATTGTTTCAAGCTCAAGTTGATGAGCTGATCACGAATCTGAGCTTTTTTTTTAGTGTATCTAAGGTTGAACCACATGATATACGTTACCTAACAATCTTCATTTTTTCCATACCTAAGCAGCTGAAACTTATCACCATTGAACGTCATGTTGTTCTCCACTGCCCACTGGAATTTTTCAGTGTCTTCTACCGTAGTGACTTTCATGCTTATTTTAGTGTCATCTGCAAATGATGATACAAAAGTGTGCTGGGTGTTTTTATCTATGTCTGTTTCTCATCCTCATAGCAGATATAGATAAAACACCCAGCACACTTTGTATCATCATTTGCAATGACACTAAAATAAGTATGAAAATCACTACGGTAGAGACACTGAAAATTACAGGACATAAGCAGGGTCTTCCAGTGGGCAGTGGAGAACAACATGACGTTCAATGGTGATAAGTTTCAGCTGCTTAGGTATGGAAAAAATGAAGAACTCAAAAGGAACACTATATACAAAACGCAAGAGGGTCACCACATAGAACGAAAGGAACACGTTAAGGACTTGGGAATAATTATGTCTGCTGATCTGTCTTTTAAAGACCATAACAAGACAAAGATCACAACAGCCAGGAAGATGACGGGGTGGGTATTGAGAACTTTCAAAACAAGGAAAATAATGCCGATGGTGACACTATTCAAATCGCTAGTGCTCCCTCACTTAGAATACTGCTCAGTGTTGACGGCCCCGTTCAGGGCAGGAGAAATATCAGAGCTGGAACAAATTCAGAGATCGTTTACGGCTCACATTGAGCCATTGAAATATCTAAATTATTGGGAACGCCTTCAAATCTTGAACATGTACTCATTGTAGCGGATGAGAGAGAGATACATGATAATATATACTTGGAAAGTACTTGAGGGCCTGGTCCCAAATCTGCACACTGCCATAACATACTGGAGTGAGAGATATGGGAGAAAGTGTAAAATAAACCCAGTGAGGAGCAGGGGTGCGGTGGGGACAATACGGGAACATTGTATTAACATCCGGGGTCCCAGACTATTCAACATCTTACCAGAAGATATCAGAAACATCGCTGGAACCAGTGTAGAAGCCTTCAAGAGGAAACTGGACAAGTATCTTCATCGGGTGCCAGATCAACCAGGCTGTGATGGATATGTGGGGCAGCGGGCCTCCAGCAGCAACAGCCTGGTTGACCAGGCAAGCACCAGACGAGCCTGGCCCATGGCCGGGCTCAGAGAGTAGATACTCTCGAAACTCTTAAAAATGTATATTAAGCTAAAATATAAAGTGTGATGGATACAATGACAAAACTTAATCTTTAAGGTAACTTCATTATACATATGAATAAAAAAAATTCATACAGTCATACAAACATTTACATAAGTTTTCAGGCTTTCTTCACTTGAGTTCAGTTTGTCTCTCCCGCACCAGTGTCCAGCAGTAGTCGACCGTCAAACTAATAAAGTTTGCCCTGACCTCTTCTCCACGGTGACGGTCTCTGTGAAATCGTTCACCGTGGGGTTCTATTTCAAAACCGTGCGTATTGGAATAAAACTAGGTTCAGATCTGAATGCATCCCAAAATTAGTTAGAAACATGACTCACGAAATCGTAGTAACACGACTTGCCATAGGGTTAGAACCCATGGCAAGCGAGTCGTAAAACTTGCCACGAGTTCTAACCCTACCCGTACCGTGGTTAGTTAGAAAATGTTTAAACGTGAGTCGAAACCATTGTTGATCAGTATTATTACTGTATCATATCTCTCCTTACCCATCCTGACTATGAATATCAATGACATAATCATATCTCCCCTGATTCTTAGTTTTTTTTAGCGATATGAAGCTAAGTTCCTTTAGCCGCCTTCACTGATTATTCCCTTCATTTCACGCGACCAGTTTGGTTAAAAACCTTTCGACTTTCCCTGAGTTTTAGTACAAGCGTGTGGATGTTCAGATAATCATCGCCCCCTCCTGCCAGGTCTTATTTTTCTAGAAAATTTACGAAGTGCTTTGGTGTATTTATATGTGGATAATGTAGAGAAAGTTACGCCATATATATAGGAAGGTCCAGAGGAAGGTCATCGTGACGTCTGATGACCAGTTATCAAACGTGTAGTTTAACGTTGAGATGTATAAACTTACAGGATAACTAAAACACCTGCAGTAGGCCTACATGCCCATGCTAGGCACGTCCATCTCACACCTATGTTCCTACCCAGGTTCTCACTTCAGTGACGCTACTCTTCTACAGCTTATCAAAACAGTACTGTCCTACAGCCTGTCTAAATCTAAATTTGTCCAACATTAACCCATGTTTGCGAGTTCTGTGTAATGAAGACTTCTTGATGCTGAAGTGTATCCCACATGTTGAGAAAATACCAATGGAAACAAGACTATTTTTCGATTCCCAAAAGTCGCGATCAACAGAATGTTCAGTAATCACATTCTACAAGGGTAGAATGTTCAATAAATGAAGAGCTACAGTTTGCTTTTCGAAGAATGAGACACTTGTGCAACATTTGGGAACCTTATTGAAGAAACGTTTCGCCAGCCAGTGGTTTCTTCAATCCTATATAAAGAAGAACGGTTGAAAAAGAGGAGTTTGGGGTAATCAGTCCCTCAATCTTGAAGAAAGTACTGCTGTACTTTCTTCATGACTAATGAACTGAACACATCGATTCCAGACTGAGGGACTGATTACCTCAAACTCCTCTCCTTACCCCTCTCTGCTTTGTACTGGACTGCAGAAGCCACTGTGTGGCGAAACGTTTCCTCACTAAAGATTCCCAAATATTGCACAAGTCTCTCTGCTTTTCACCTACATTGTCACCCCCATATACACGTTGCCCTCGTTCCTCTAGCGCGCACATTCTGCTGATGAGGGCTCCAGCTGGGAGTCGAAACACAGTAATTTCAATTGCTGTATCCTCGTCTACATTCTATACACCCTTCAATGTTTATATTTAAATACATGATAATAGTGGCACGAAGTTTGGGCATGCTAAATACCCGGTAGGTGTTATAATATTTAAAGGCAAGCGCTAAACCCGCATAATAATACGTAAACTACACTAGCAAATTAGTATTGTGTGTGGGTAGGGTGGGTGTGCACAGTACAAGTGGAGCGCAGGTGTTAGTCCTCCCTCCACTACGTCTCAACGTACACTAACTTCCAGCAGCCAGGAGTCAGGACCAGCCCGAGATGACTACCTACGTCACTCACCACCACCACCCCACCCATCCCCACCCATCCCACCACCCTCACCCATCCCACCACCCTCACCCATCCCACCACCTTCACCACCCATCCCACCACCTTCACCACCCATCCCACCACCCTCACCCATCCCACCACCTTCACCACCCATCCCACCACCCTCCCAACCCACTCCACCCCCTCACTTATTCCACCACCCTCCCCACCCACTCCACCACCCTCTTCACACATTCCCCACCCTCTCCACATCCCCACCCTCTTCACACATTCCCCCCCCCTTTTCCTTCCCACCCCACATTCCCCACCCACTCCACCCTTCCCCTCCTTCCAGACAGCTGCCTTCATGCTTGTCAATGGCTCTTAATTAGAGCAATTGGGGATACGCTTTGTCCTACCTTTGTTGGGTCAAACCTAATTACTTGTCATTGGCCAGGTACTGCATGACTTGTTCATGTTTAGTGTTCACCCATGATAACACCCCCATGACCCACTCCCAGTACGTTCCCGGGCCACCATGACGGTAGCTAACATGGCCCTAACACACATGTACATATTACACACACAAAAACCAACACACGAAATAAAAAAACAAAAAACACAATACAAAAAAAAACACCACTGAACTCTCATTATATGGCTTTATTGGGTAGTCCTGGTATAGCAGTCACAGGAATATATGCTGGAAGTATTCCAGCGCTGGATAAAAGTTATCCACACAATGCTGTGGACAGGCGCCTGAAGTCAGTCCCTGACCAGCCGGGATGCGATTCGTACGTCGGTTTGCGTGTGGCTAGCAGTAACAGCCTGGTTGATCAGGCCGTGATCCACCACGAGGCCTCGTCATGAACCGGGCCGCGGGAGTGTTGACCTCGAAACCCTCTCCAGGTATACTTTAGGTATACACGAGGGTCATTAAGACTATTTCAGTACACCACCGGTCAAGGATACTTCAATACTTAAAATAGGGATTAAACTATAAGAACCGACATACACCTCCCAGTGTACTTACAGACATGTCGGTGTATATACACTGAGAAGCCTCTCAATGTATTTGCAATCGTCTCAAGTGTATACACACTAAGACGTGCATTTGTGTATATACATACACACCTATCAGTACATATACACCAAGACGTATACATCTCTGTGTATACACAGACATCTCTATTCAGCACTGAGACGTACAGTTCTGTGCGCACGCTCACAAGTACGGGCGCACAGGCGCATGCACGCACGCACACCCTCTGTATACATACTTGTATATATACTTAGAGACATACACCTCTCAAATGTATATAATCTGTGATACGACATTATATATACAAGCTCGTGGAGACTTCTCTAAAACTGATGAAGTGAACACGATCGACTCCAGGCTGAGGGACTGATTACCTTACACTCGTCTTTCATCGTTCTTCGTTGTATTGGACTGAAGATGCCACTGGCTTGTGAAAAGTTTCCTAAATAAAGATTCCCAGATGTTGCACAAGTGTCATATGCTTCAACTTGTCGGTTTTTTTAACCATTACATCGCACTTCTCCAAGCTTGTGGAGACGCACTTCTCCAAGCTCGTGGAGACGCACTTCTCCAAGCTCGTGGAGACGCACTTCTCCAAGCTCGTGGAGACGCACTTCTCCAAGCTCGTGGAGACGCACTTCTCCAAGCTCGTGGAGACGCACTTCTCCAAGCTCGTGGAGACGCACTTCTCCAAGCTCGTGGAGACGCACTTCTCCAAGCTCGTGGAGACGCACTTCTCCAAGCTCGTGGAGACGCACTTCTCCAAGCTCGTGGAGACGCACTTCTCCAAGCTCGTGGAGACGCACTTCTCCAAGCTCGTGGAGACGCACTTCTCCCAAACTCGTGGAGACGCACTTCCAAGCTCGTGGAGACCACTTCTCAAGCTCGTGAGAGAGCTAGAGGCACTTCTCCAAGCTCGTGGAGACGCTTACTGACTTCTCAAGCTCGTGGAGACGCCTCAAGCTCGTACACTTCTCAAGCTCGTGGAGACGCACTTCTCAAGCTCGTGGAGACGCACTTTCCAAGCTCGTGGAGCACTTCCAGTGAGCACTTGTTTGTGGGTCTTGAGAGAGTATATAGGAGGTCAAGATACTCCTTGTTGGATGGTTACGGTATATTTACAGTGGTGAAGGAGAGTCCAGCCACACCGTCTGTCTCGCTCGTAGGTCTAACGCTAGTGAGGGTACGCCTATGTGAGCCTATGCACTCGCAGAGCCTCTGACGTCAGCGGGTATCGTGACGTCACACGAAGGGACCAGCTGTATAAGTGGGATGAATGCTGATGCTGGTACACTACACCAGTGTATCTCTCAAGCCCACACGAAACGCACTTCTCAAGCTCGTGGAGACGCACTTCTCCCAAGGCTTTTAGTTGGAGACGCACTTCTCCCAAGCTCGTGGAGACGCACTTCTCAAGGGTCGTGGAGACGCACTTCTCCAAGGCTCGTGGAGACGCACTTCTCCAAGCTCGTGGAGACGCACTTCTCCAAGCTCGTGGAGACGCACTTCTCCAAGCTCGTGGAGACGCACTTCTCCAAGGCTCGTGGAGACGCACTTCTCAAGGGTCGTGGAGACGCACTTCTCCCAAGCTCGTGGAGACGCACTTCTCCCAAGGGTCGTGGAGACGCACTTCTCAAGGCTCGTGGAGACGCACTTCTCAAGGCTCGTGGAGACGCACTTCTCAAGGCTCGTGGAGACGCACTTCTCAAGGCTCGTGGGAGCACTTCTCCAGGCTCGTGGAGGCCTTCCAAGGCTCGTGGAGACGCACTTCTCCAAGGCTCGTGGAGACGCACTTCTCCAAGGCTCGTGGAGACGCACTTCTCAAGGCTCGTGGAGACGCACTTCTCAAGGCTCGTGGAGACGCACTTCTCCAAGGCTCGTGGAGACGCACTTCTCCAAGGCTCGTGGAGACGCACTTCCCCAAGGCTCGTGGAGACGCACTTCTCCAAGGCTCGTGGAGACGCACTTCTCCAAGGCTCGTGGAGACGCACTTCTCCAAGGCTCGTGGAGACGCACTTCTCCAAGGCTCGTGGAGACGCACTTCTCCAAGGCTCGTGGAGACGCACTTCTCCAAGGCTCGTGGAGACGCACTTCTCCAAGGCTCGTGGAGACGCACTTCTCCATACACCGTAATCTTACTGGAAGCGACAGAGGCAGGAAAGTGGTTTTTGCTCTCTCCTCTCACGCCCGCGAGGTCGACACTTCTAAAATTCAATAAGAAGGGAAGCATGAAGGTCGATAGGTCGATAGAAGGATCAAGAGGCGGGTGGTGAAGGAAGAGGTGCGTAGGAAGATAAAGAAACAGCTTGTATTGGGAACAACCTCTTCCCATTTCGCCCGTTTGCGAACTGTTAAGCATTCCTAAATATCTCTCGAAGTTGACAACATGTGGAACAGTGGAAGGATTCAATGAAAACTTCGCACAAGTCTGGTGCTCCGGGGTATGGGGAGTGACCGTCTAGCTTCGGCTAGGCTCCCAGTCATGACTCACGAAATCGTAATATTACATTCATAAGGAAGCACTAAACCCGTAAGGGTCATGCAGCGCCTGGGGGAATAGAAGGCATTCAGACTCGATTCAAGGAATTGGAGCACAGGTCCAAATACCTTAGATCAAGAGCCCCTCACCAGCATCACGGAACCTCCCTTGAAGGGACGAAATCGTAAAGGAACACTATATACAAAACGCAAGAGGGTCACCACATAGAACGAAAGGAACACGTAAAGGACTTGGGAATAATTATGTCTGCTGATCTGTCGTTTAAAGACCATAACAAGACAAAGATCACAACAGCCAGGAAGATGACGGGGTGGGTATTGAGAACTTTCAAAACAAGGGAAATAATGCCGATGGTGACACTATTCAAATCGCTAGTGCTCCCTCACTTGGAATACTGCTCAGTGCTGACGGCCCCGTTCAGGGCAGGAGAAATAGCAGAGCTGGAACAAATCCAGAGATCGTTTACGGCTCACATTGAGCCATTGAAACATCTAAATTATTGGGAACGCCTTCAAGTCTTGAACATGTACTCATTGGAGCGGAGGAGAGAGAGATACATGATAATATATACATGGAAAGTACTTGAGGGCCTGGTCCCAAATCTGCACACTGCCATAAAATACTGGAGTGAGAGATATGGGAGAAAGTGTAAAATAAACCCAGTGAGGAGCAGGGGTGCGGTGGGGACAATACGGGAGCACTGTATTAACATCCGGGGTCCCAGACTATTCAACATCTTACCAGAAGATATCCGAAACACGGCTGGAACCAGTGTAGAAGCCTTCAAGAGGAAACTGGACAAATATCTTCACCAGGTGCCAGATCAACCAGGCTGTGATGGATATGTGGGGCAGCGGGCCTCCAGCAGCAACAGCCTGGTTGACCAGGCAAGCACCAGACGAGCCTGGCCCATGGCCGGGCTCAGAGAGTAGATACTCTCGAAACTCTTCAAAGGTATATCAAAGGTATCAAAGGGTGGGATTTAGAACCCATGGCGAGCGAGTCCTAACATCTCACTGGCCAGTGCGCTAATCACTCTGCCACCTGGTTCTAAAAAGATTCATCTAACCATTCCGTGATTTATCACATTCAAATCACTCGTGTTCTCACGTACAGAATATTGTGCTGTAACATGAACAGACGTAGTTTACTGCCTGCATACAACTACTTAACATTTCAATGTACTCCCGAGTGCACATATGCAATAATGGCTATCAGTCTTGATGACTATCAGCCGTGATAACGACTATCAGTCATAATGACTATTGTTTTTATTAAATGATTAACTTGATATTTATATTTCATGGGACTAAATTCTAGTTTTCGACTCTTATGGTCCTGCCGACACACTGTTGTATAGCACACTGACATTGTGTAGCTTCTTCCCCCTACACACTCGTCCTGGTGATATACTCAGCCTAGTGGTAGCCTCGCAAGGCAAAATGCCGTCAAGTCGGCTAGCTAGACAAGAATACAGTGGAACCTCAGTTTGAACTGGTTCCTAAGTGGTGTTGGAACTGCCAAAAGGACTGTCTGAAAGAGTATTTTCCAGGCTTTAATTATCAGCCTCACACACTGAAGGAGGTTGAACTGACTTCCAAAAGTCGCTGAGAGTTAGGTCAGTGTCAGAGGTCACTTCAAAGCGCTTTTGAAACCGCTTGTGTAAATATTTTTCTACAATTGAATTGTAAACAAACTCCAGATAAACGCTCAAAGACCGGATCAATTTTTTTCTGAACAAAATTGATCGAACACCAAGGTTCCACTGTACTTTAATACCTAAAACAGAGATTAAAGTAAACTCTCGGTATATATACATCGACATACACCTCTCAGTGTATACATCCTTAACCGTCAAGTTGGATACTACAAAGAGCACCGCACACCTTTATCATAAGTTTCGCTTCCAGGTGACGAACTCTGCCTTTGAGCGAAACTTTCTCAAATAATCTTGTTCTTTCCGTTTATATATTCCTCTGTATACCACTTTGTGAGTGAGGAATTTACTCTTAATCTCCGCGTGGCTAGAAGGCACATTAAATTCTTCCACCAGTTAAATTTATCTCTCAAACTTTACGAATGAAAATTTCCGGGACACTTGAGATTCTTGGAATTGTGCAGAACTTGGGTTCAAGATACGTCGTTAAAGACATGCCACGTCCCACCGCCACCCATGTTTACTCTGCTCACCGCCACTACCACTACCTCTACTGCCCTTGATTTTAGCACTACCAGTAGCAACAGTAGTAGTAGCAGCACAACAACAGTAGCAACAGCAACAGAAGCAGCAGCAGTTACAGCTACAAAAGTCTTTCACGTCTATTCCCCTGACCAGAATTTTAATACATCTGGCTGCAGTCACCGATCTTCACCTTACAACACTGTGCCAGGTGACTGGTATCTAATACTGTTCAACCATACCACACTCACTAATAAGTAGAGCCTACCATCCCACTCACCAGTAAGTCCCATCCACCACCTCAAGAGTCAATACCACTGAACACCTAATTTTACTTGGCCACGACACAAGGTTCAATGAAAAGTAAACTTCTGCAAGACCCAGCTACTCCTTGTCTTCTGAGTGTGCGAGATTTGTTGATTAGTAAGACATGTGCAACTGTTAGGAATCTTTATTTCGAAACGTTTCGCCTACACAGTAGGCTTCTTCAGTCGAGTACAGAGGAGGCAGTAGAAGCAGAAGAGATTACATAGTCTTTACATCACCTCCTCTGTATCTGACTGAAGAATTTGGATGCTTAACTGTTGCACACTTGTGTTGCTAATCAGCTTGTCTGTATTGTATGCCATTTTTATATTCACATGTGAGTTCTTTAATTGCTGGAGCCATATACCAATAAACCAGAAATATGAAACACCAAAAATATCTTCCAGGTCTTTTATAATTAACAGACTTTCCAGATCTTCAAAAACCTAATTAAGACTCAAACAACTTTCAAGACCTTCCTTCCAGAACCCTGAAAATCTTCCAGAACTTCAAGATACTATGATGGAGCAAACTTAAATCATCCATTCTTGAAGTTTCTTAAGAAAGTTTATGAGAACGAACAGCTGACAATGAACCAACCAAGGTAATTATATTATTAAGAAAAGAAGAAAGAGGAGGAGGAGGAGATATCATAGTGGTGTACATCTAGTTGTACCATAATATCCAAAGTAGAAGTGGAATATCCAAAGTAGCAGTGGAATAATATAGTAGTTACGCCACTAACTGCAGTAGTTAGTAGAGGTAGCTGTAACCCATGCCCTTCCATCTATTTCCACCCCTGCTGTAAATTTCACGTTTTTTCTTTCAAATATTGTATATTTTCTCGTTTCATGCCGGAAGTGGAGGGTAGGGAGAGAACCTTCTGTTTTAATATCCTTGCCTCAAACATCTTGACATTACTTGACATAATCTAGACAGGAGTAGCTAATTCTTCTCAGTATACCCATCGACATGTATACTCATATCTTCTAGATCCCCAAGACCTTCCAGATCTTCAAAAAATTTAAAGACCTTCTGGTATTTTAAGACCTTCAAAAATTCTAAGATCTTAGAGTTTGGGGGACACTGGTTTGTTATTCGACCATTTTTAAGTTGTAGTATCCATGCGAACATGTGTCGTCCCCAGGCGATGTAAAATACACCATCTTCCTTCAGCGGAAAATGTGTGAGAGAACTGTTACATATACGATGCCTTCAAGGTGAGCAGTGTTCACAAGACTTGAGTTCGCGTCAATACATTCTTGGACCAGCCACAGGTGTCACGCCTCACCACCTGGCTGGGTGACTGCCTAGCCCCACCACCACCTGGCTGGGTGACTGCCTAGCCCCACCACCACCTGGCTGGGTGACTGCCTAGCCCCACTCACCACCTGGCTGGGTGACTGCTAGCCCCCACCACCACCTGGCTGGGTGACTGCCTAGCCCCACCACCACCTGGCTGGGTGACTGCCTAGCCCCACCACCACCTGGCTGGGTGACTGCCTAGCCCCACCACCACCTGGCTGGGTGACTGCCTAGCCCCACCACCACCTGGCTGGGTGACTGCCTAGCCCCACCACCACCTGGCTGGGTGACTGCCTAGCCCCACCACCACCTGGCTGGGTGACTGCCTAGCCCCACCACCACCTGGCTGGGTGACTGCCTAGCCCCACCACCACCTGGCTGGGACTGCCTAGCCCACCACCACCTGGCTGGGTGACTGCCTAGCCCCACCACCACCTGGCTGGGTGACTGCCCAGCCCCACCACCACCTGGCTGGGTGACTGCCTAGCCCCACCACCACCTGGCTGGGTGACTGCTCAGCCCCACCACCACCTGGCTGGGTGACTGCCTAGCCCCACCACCACCTGGCTGGGTGACTGCCAGCCCACCACCACCTGGCTGGGTGACTGCCTAGCCCCACCACCACCTGGCTGGGTGACTGCCTAGCCCCACCACCACCTGGCTGGGTGACTGCCAGCCCCACCACCACCTGGCTGGGTGACTGCCAGCCCCACCACCACCTGGCTGGGTGACTGCCTAGCCCCACCACCACCTGGCTGGGGACTGCCAGCCCCACCACCACCTGGCTGGGTGACTGCCTAGCCCCACCACCACCTGGCTGGGTGACTGCCTAGCCCCACCACCACCTGGCTGGGTGACTGCCTAGCCCCACCACCACCTGGCTGGGTGACTGCCTAGCCCCACCACCACCTGGCTGGGTGACTGCCAGCCCACCACCACCGGCTGGGTGACTGCCTAGCCCCACCACCACCTGGCGGGTGACTGCCTAGCCCCACCACCACCTGGCTGGGTGACTGCCTAGCCCCACCACCACCTGGCTGGGTGACTGCCTAGCCCCACCACCACCTGGCTGGGTGACTGCCAGCCCCACCACCACCTGGCTGGGTGACTGCCAGCCACCACCACCTGGCTGGGTGACTGCCAGCCCCACCACCACCTGGCTGGGGACTGCCAGCCCCCCACCACCTGGCTGGGTGACTGCCTAGCCCCACCACCACCTGGCTGGGTGACTGCCTAGCCCCACCACCACCTGGCTGGGTGACTGCCAGCCCCACCACCACCTGGCTGGGTGACTGCCTAGCCCCACCACCACCTGGCTGGGACGCCTAGCCCCACCACCACCTGGCTGGGTGACTGCCTAGCCACCACCACCTGGCTGGTGACTGCCTAGCCCACCACCACCTGGCTGGGACTGCCAGCCCCACCACCACCTGGCTGGGTGACTGCCTAGCCCCACCACCACCTGGCTGGGTGACTGCCTAGCCCCACCACCACCTGGCTGGGTGACTGCCTGCCTCACCACCACCTGGCGGACTGCCAGCCCACCACACCTGGCTGGGTGACTGCCTAGCCCACCACCACCTGGCTGGGTGACTGCCTAGCCCCACCACCACCTGGCTGGGTGACTGCCTAGCCCCACCACCACCTGGCTGGGTGACTGCCTAGCCCACCACCACCTGGCTGGGTGACTGCCTAGCCCCACCACCACCTGGCGGGTGACTGCCAGCCCCACCACCACCTGGCTGGGTGACTGCTCAGCCCACCACCACCGGCTGGGACGCCACCCCCACCACTCCGGCTGGGTGACGCCAGCCCCACCACCACCTGGCTGGGTGACTGCCAGCCCCACCACCACCGGCGTGACTGCCAGCCCCACCACCACCTGGCTGGGTGACTGCTCAGCCCCACCACCACCTGGCTGGGTGACTGCCAGCCCACCACCACCTGGCTGGGTGACTGCCAGCCCACCACCACCTGGCTGGGACTGCCAGCCCCACCACCACCTGGCTGGGGACTGCCAGCCCCACCACCACCGGCTGGGTGACTGCCAGCCCCACCACCACTGGCTGGGTGACTGTCAGCCTCACCACCACCTGGCTGGTGACTGCCAGCCCACCACCACCTGGCTGGGTGACTGCCAGCCCCACCACCACCTGGCTGGGTGACTGCCTAGCCCCACCACCACCTGGCTGGGTGACTGCCTAGCCCCACCACCACCTGGCTGGGTGACTGCCTAGCCCCACCACCACCTGGCTGGGTGACTGCCTAGCCCCACCACCACCTGGCTGGGTGACTGCCTAGCCCCACCACCACCTGGCTGGGTGACTGCCTAGCCCCACCATCACCACCACCTGGCTGGGTGACTGCCTAGCCCCACCACCACCACCACCTGGCTGGGTGACTGCCTAGCCCCACCACCACCACCACCTGGCTGGGTGACTGCCTAGCCCCACCACCACCTGGCTGGGTGACTGCCTAGCCCCACCACCACCACCTGGCTGGGTGACTGCCTAGCCCCACCACCACCACCTGGCTGGGTGACTGCCTAGCCCACCACCACCACCTGGCTGGGTGACTGCCTAGCCCCACCACCACCACCTGGCTGGGTGACTGCCTAGCCCCACCACCACCACCTGGCTGGGTGACTGCCTAGCCCACCACCACCACCTGGCTGGGTGACTGCCTAGCCCACCACCACCACCTGGCTGGGTGACTGCCTAGCCCCACCACCACCTGGCTGGGTGCACTGCCTAGCCCCACCACCACCACCTGGCTGGGTGACTGCCTAGCCCCACCACCACCACCTGGCTGGGTGATTGCCCAGCCCCACCACCACCTGGCTGGGTGACTGCCTAGCCCCACCACCACCTGGCTGGGTGACTGCCTAGCCCCACCACCACCACCTGACTGGGTGATTGCCCAGCCCCACCACCACCTGGCTGGGTGACTGCCTAGCCCCACCACCACCTCCCTGATCTCCAGCCCTACCACTACACTCATGACTGCTGGTGCTCGCTTCAATCTGTTGATGTATGCACCACAGCCTGGCTGGTCAGGAACAGGTTACACACACTTGCTAAGAACACTGGCCTCGGTTTTAAGACTCGCCTGTAATGGGTTCGAGACCCATCCCTTCCGTGATTTCTCTCTTAAAGGTGTTTAACATGGGTGAATAGTAATTCCTGACGTACTGGAAAAGGTGCTGAGAATTCTTCGACCTTGTGTATATATAGTTATCACTGCATCTACTTGTTACAGCTCTACTTTCCACAGGAGCATTTTCCACCATCTAGCAAGTCTCCATCTACTTTTTTAAGTATGGTAATTTCGAAGCATTCACTCCAGCATTTTCAAGAGCAACTTGTGATACATTTTTGTCCTCTGTACTACAAGTATTGCAATTTGAGAAATTTTAGTTGGTGCCAAGAGTTAAGGCGTTTTGGTTGAATGGACGAGGCCAATGAAAGTTCTGTACCTTCTCAATATGTGCAATTTCACCAGCCTTAAATGCTGCTGTTTGTATACAACAATATTCCAGTGGACAGAGCATAAATTTCATAGAATATTAACAGTGGCCTGATCTCTCTTATTTTGAAGAATCTTGCTGTTCAGACTACCACTTTAGTTCCTTTAAAATGAGATCTTCCAAGATCACTTACGTTTCTTTTCCACCGTTGGGAATAGTTGCATCGAGTCTTATTTTGTTCAAATTGTTATATCTTCACTTTTACTATAGCAGAGTAACTGAAATTCTTTCTTGCGCAGCACCTGGGTGATGGTGAAAAAGGAGGTATCTTAATGGGAACTGATGACCAGTGGAATAAACCAAGGATATATTCACTCAAATAGAAGAATGATCATGAGGTAGTAATGACTGATATAAAGGTCTCCAAGGATCAGTGCTGAGACCCTCGCAGTTGGTGATAAGGTAGTAATGACTGATACAAAGGTCTCCAAGGATCAGTGCTGAGACCCTCGCAGTTGGTGATAAGGTAGTAATGACTGATACAAAGGTCTCCAAGGATCAGTGCTGAGACCCTCGCAGTTGGTGATAAGGTAGTAATGACTGATACAAATGTCTCCAAGGATCAGTGCTGAGACCCTCGCAGTTGGTGATACAAGTAGACGATTTGCCGGAGGAAACTTCTACATAAATGTGTTGTGAGACTAATGAGAAAAATAAACAATGAGGAGGACAGGCAAACAAGCTCTAGAAGTCGGTACGTAAGCGGCTACTAGAATTAAATTCTGATGTACCGAAGTAGAGGTAGAGAGATGGAATGATGCATATCACGGGAAACACTTAACAGTTTAACTTCATCAACATTGCAGAAGTAGTAAGCTAACAACTAGATTCAGGAACCTTAAGCAGTTTAGAATATTACACAAACGTTAGGGTATTTCCGTAACATCTAGCACACAGGTGATCAGGTAAAGAAAAGTCAAAATCCGTCACGAACAAAAAGGCACAATACTGTGACAATACACAAATAACCCGCACATAGAAGAGAGAAACTTATGACGTAAATGGTCCAAGTCGGACCGAAACGTCGTCGTAAGCTCCTGTCTCCTGAGTGCGGGTTATTTGGGTATCAAAATCCATTGGTTTGCGACGACATTTAAACCGGAATGGAAACATAGCGTAACCTAACCTCAGTAGCAAAGAGGCCCAGGAAACTCTGATCAAGACATACGAAATACTCAACGACTACAATTGATATGAACAGTGATTGAGATGCGTGGAGAGGAAGCCAGCTAAAGCCGCAGATGAGCCATAGGGACGTTAGGAAGTACTTTTTCAGTCTCAGGGTGGTAAATGGAAAGCAAATACCATAAACATTTTCAAGGGTAATATAATCGGACCTTTGAGATCAGAAATCAATAAACTATCAATAGTAAAGCAGGGCCAGGAGCTATGACTCGACCCTTACAAACACGTAAGTGATTCACAACTAAACTTTGTCCGGTTTTCATTTCCACTTTGTAGGTTAGTTGTGGATTGTTCCAGCCATGGTGGGACACTTAAGTGAACACCCTGCGTCTTGCCCCCACCCCCTCCCAAACACACACAGATGTTAAGAGAAGTGCAGGTAGACAGGCTCCATACATATAGTTCTAAGAGCAAGTACGATAGGAACCACTAGGGAGTGAATCCTGGCAAGTGAGAATAACGTTAGGAGACAGGACCAGGAGCCGAGACACAACACCTGCAACTACAAATGGGTGAGAATATGGGGAGTACATACACGCAAAACTCGCCAAAAAAAAATCATTCAGTGAAGAGTATGAACGTTGATTTATGCTTCAGGGAATATACCTCGACACAGATCTTTGTCGTAAGTTGAACCGTTCAGTGGTGCTAGTATCATGGAGGGCGGTGAACAGTGGTGTCTAAGAACTCGTGACAGTGGTGTCTTTGTGAAACCCATGGTGAAACCACGACAGTGGTGTGTTTGTGAACCCCATGGCGAGACAACGACAGTGGTGTGTTTGTGAACCCCATGGCGAGACCACGACAGTGGTGTGTTTGTGAACCCCATGGTGATCACTGGCTACACGTACTACACTCAGTGATCTGAGTGTAAATCACCTTGGAGTACCAGATGGTGGAGTATCAGCGGATGCCAGGCTTTCATAAACACGCTCTAAACCAGTATGGGTGATTGAGCACTGCTCGGGCGTCCTCGGTCACATAGTATGGGTGTCTGAGTGAGTCTCCACACCCACACAGGAATGCAATATGAGAATTCTCAAGACATTCTCCGGTCTCCAGAGTTCCTCATATGAAGTCTCTTGCCACCTCCAAGACTCCATTATGCTGGCTCACACCCCCACCCTCCCGAGGTATACGGTTCACTGCCAAACCCTCCCGAGGTATACGGTTCACTGCCACACCCTCCCGAGGTATACGGTTCACTGCCAAACCCTCCCGAGGTATACGGTTCACTGCCAAACCCTCCCGAGGTATACGGTTCACTGCCAAACCCTCCCGAGGTATACGGTTCACTGCCACACCCTCCCGAGGTATACGGTTCACTGCCACACCCTCCCGAGGTATACGGATCACTGCCACACCCTCCCGAGGTATACGGTTCACAGCCACACCCTCCCGAGGTATACGGTTCACTGCCACACCCTCCCGAGGTATACGGTTCACTGCCACACCCTCCCGAGGTATACGGTTCACTGCCACACCCTCCCGAGGTCATACGGGGTTCACTGCCACACCCTCCCGAGGTATACGGTTCACTGCCACACCCTCCCGAGGTATACGGTTCACTGCCACACCCTCCCGAGGTATACGGTTCACTGCCACACCCTCCCGAGGTATACGGTTCACTGCCACACCTCCCGAGGTATACGGTTCACTGCCACACCCTCCCGAGGTATACGGTTCACTGCCACACCCTCCCGAGGTATACGGTTCACTGCCACACCCTCCCGAGGTATACGGTTCACTGCCACACCCTCCCGAGGTATACGGTTCACTGCCACACCTCCCGAGGTATACGGTTCACTGCCACACCCTCCCGAGGTATACGGTTCACTGCCACACCCTCCCGAGGTATACGGTTCACTGCCACA
Organism: Cherax destructor; assembly: GCA_009830355.1. Lineage (NCBI taxonomy): Eukaryota > Metazoa > Arthropoda > Malacostraca > Decapoda > Parastacidae > Cherax > Cherax destructor. Next base: position 104,562 of record WNWK01001170.1, on the reverse strand, counting down.
CCCTCCCGAGGTATACGGTTCACTGCCACACCCTCCCGAGGTATACGGTTCACTGCCACACCCTCCGAGGTATACGGTTCACTGTCACACCCTCCAGAGGTATACGGTTCACTGCCACACCCTCCCGAGGTATACGGTTCACTGCCACACCCTCCCGAGGTATACGGTTCACTGCCACACCCTCCCGAGGTATACGGTTCACTGCCACACCCTCCCGAGGTATACGGTTCACTGCCACACCCTCCCGAGGTATACGGTTCACTGCCACACCCTCCCGAGGTATACGGTTCACTGCCACACCCTCCCGAGGTATACGGTTCACTGCCACACCCTCCCGAGGTATACGGTTCACTGTCACACCCTCCCGAGGTATACGGTTCACTGCCACACCCTCCCGAGGTATACGGTTCACTGCCACACCCTCCCGAAGAATACGGTTCACTGCCACACCCTCCCGAAGAATACGGTTCACTGCCACACCCTCCCGAAGAATACGGGTCTACAATACCGATAAGATGATGAATTAAACACATGTACAATATCTATTTTGTAGTCTTCATCCGGTGGCTTTATCAATACAAGGACAAAGGGAAGACTTTAAAAAAGGGGATAATCAGTGTAGACAGCCTGTATAGTCTGCTAGGCAGCCTATGCTGTCTGCTAGTTTCAATTACGGCGGCACTACGGTGCTGCCATCTCTAGGCCTGCCCTGGTCAGTGGGACACTATGCCCACCCACTCTCATTCTTGCGGCCTCCATCCTAGGAACAACATCCTAGCCCGCAGCGGTCTGGCTCCCGTTCCCCCTCACGCTCTTGCCCACTGTGAACCCATTTGATAAATCAAATAAACCCGATACCAGTCAACCGGCCGTGTTCCTTCGCCCTTCTATGCTTCCTAGCAAGTATCGCAGCCTCTAGAGACATATTAAAACATCAGCCTCTCAGAATTTTATACTGAAGACAGTAGATGAGGTAATCAGTCCCTTAACCTAGAAGCAGGCGTTGGGTACCGAAGTCCAAATGAATCTAGAATATGGTACTCAACGCCTACTCCTAGGTACTGGACTGCTCCTCTTCCACACTCTTCAGTGTATATATACCTGTATTGTACTGATGAAGCCACTGGATGGAGAAAAGTCTACAAAATAAAGACACGCAGATGTTACGTATGTGTAATTCATCAAACGTTTCTTCAATAAACATCTTTAACTGTGCTTGTGTCTACATACACGCTGCTTGCTTCCTTTATTACGCTTCAAGTTTCAAATGTACAAGGGTTATTAAGGCTACACTGAAGCTGTACACCAAGACACGACTACTATGATTACCGACATGAATTAATGTTGTTGTTGTAGGTTCGCCGGTATGTCCGGCCCGGGTCTTCTCCAAATGGTGACCCGGCATGAATTAATGTCTCAACACCTTCGTTGTATATACGTTGTAGCTTGGTAAATGTGGCTATACGCAATATTATGACCGCGTGTATCACTCAGCGCTCATAGCCATAAAAATACATGTACAAGAATATATACACTTTCTTCCAGTTTATATACATCGATGTCGACGTATATACACTTTCCAGTGTGAATATATCAATATCGATGTATATTCACTGTGGTATACTTACTAGGCCATTTTGCCCAGGTCCTTCCTTAGCCATCCTGCCCCCCCCCCTACCTGTCTAGCCTTTTTTAAAGCAATCCTATTATTTAAAGCAATTCTAGACTATTTTTAAAGCTACTTGGCAGTATATTCCACTGATATACAACTCTGTTGACAAAGTATTACTTTCTTATAGCTTTTCTAAACTTATATTCATCAGAATTTCTTTGTTCGTCAAGTGCAAGATATTCTATACTACTGGTTATGTGGTTCTACAAGCCGCTAACAGCAACAGCCTTATTGACCACACAACAAGAACAGTCTCAGGACGGGCTGCGAAGGTAGAACAACTCTCGAAACCAGTCACAGGTATGGAGAGGAAGGAAAAAACACCTATAAAAGAGCAAGACTTATTAATGTGTTTCAAAAAAAAAGTGAGCTTTATCAAGTCATACTTTGAGCGAAACGTGTGTAATAAAGATTTTTCTTGCAACCATGGGGAGTGGAGGGTGATGTTGGGGAGACGGGAGGGCTAGGCTGAGGTGAGGGGAGATTGAGAAGGGACACAGCCTGGCTAGCACACCAGCTGAGGGTCCAATACGGCGACAGTTTCTAGTGGCCCTATAAACCCCAGCAACAGCACACATACTGTATTAACACACACGTGTGGACACACCTGTCATAGTAAACACCTGTGCCTTTGCTACACGCACACATTTTTAACACCGGCAGTCTCCTGCCGAGGTAGGATGACCCAAGGAAAGAGGAAACGCATTCACCATCATTCAGTCACTGTCTTCCCTGAAGTGTGCTGACATCACAGTTCAGATGACATGACATGAAACATCCTCACCGTTATCTTTCCTGTTCCCTTCAGAGGCACCGTTATCTTGCCTGTTCCCTTCAGAGGCACCGTTATCTTGCCTGTTCCCTTCAGAGGCACCGTTATCTTGCCTGTTCCCTTCAGAGGCACCGTTATCTTGCCTGTTCCCTTCAGAGGCACCGTTATCTTGCATGTTCCCTTCAGAGGCACCGTTATCTTGCATGTTCCCTTCAGAGGCACCGTTATCTTGCATGTTCCCTTCAGAGGCACCGTTATCTTGCATGTTCCCTTCAGAGGCACCGTTATCTTGCCTGTTCCCTTCAGAGGCACCGTTATCTTGCCTGTTCCCTTCAGAGGCACCGTTATCTTGCCTGTTCCCTTCAGAGGCACCGTTATCTTGCCTGTTCCCTTCAGAGGCACCGTTATCTTGCCTGTTCCCTTCAGAGGCACCGTTATCTTGCCTGTTCCCTTCAGAGGCACCGTTATCTTGCCTGTTCCCTTCAGAGGCACCGTTATCTTGCCTGTTCCCTTCAGAGGCACCGTTATCTTGCCTGTTCCCTTCAGAGGCACCGTTATCTTGCCTGTTCCCTTCAGAGGCACCGTTATCTTGCCTGTTCCCTTCAGAAGCACCGTTATCTTGCCTGTTCCCTTCAGAAGCACCGTTATCTTGCCTGTTCCCTTCAGAGCACCGTTATCTTGCCTGTTCCCTTCAGAGCACCGTTATCTTGCCTGTTCCCTTCAGAAGCACCGTTATCTTGCCTGTTCCCTTCAGAGGCACCGTTATCTTGCCTGTTCCCTTCAGAGGCACCGTTATCTTGCCTGTTCCCTTCAGAGGCACCGTTATCTTGCCTGTTCCCTTCAGAGGCACCGTTATCTTGCCTGTTCCCTTCAGAGGCACCGTTATCTTGCCTGTTCCTTCAGAGGCACCGTTATCTTGCCTGTTCCCTTCAGAGGCACCGTTATCTTGCCTGTTCCCTTCAGAGGCACCGTTATCTTGCCTGTTCCCTTCAGAGGCACCGTTATCTTGCCTGTTCCCTTCAGAGGCACCGTTATCTTGCCTGTTCCCTTCAGAGGCACCGTTATCTTGCCTGTTCCCTTCAGAGGCACCGTTATCTTGCCTGTTCCTTTCAGAGGTACCGTTATCTTGCCTGTTCCTTCAGAGGCACCGTTATCTTGCCTGTTCCCTTCAGAGGCACCGTTATCTTGCCTGTTCCCTTTAGAGGCACCGTTATCTTGCCTGTTCCCTCAGAGGCTACGTTATCTTACCTGGTCCCTCAGGCTACGTTATCTGTCGTTACTCCTGGTCCCTCAGGCTACGTTATCTTACCTGGTCCCTCAGGCTACGTTATCTTACCTGGTCCCTCAGGCTACGTTATCTTACCTGGTCCCTCAGGCTACGTTATCTTACCTGGTCCCTCAGGCTACGTTATCTTACCTGGTCCCTCAGGCTACGTTATCTTACCTGGTCCCTCAGGCTACGTTATCTTACCTGGTCCCTCAGGCTACGTTATCTTACCTGGTCCCTCAGGCTACGTTATCTTACCTGGTCCCTCAGGCTACGTTATCTTACCTGGTCCCTCAGGCTACGTTATCTTACCTGGTCCCTCAGGCTACGTTATCTTACCTGGTCCCTCAGGCTACGTTATCTTACCTGGTCCCTCAGGCTAAGTTATCTTACCTGAAAAGATAAAAGAAAGCATTATCAAAACATGCCAACATTTAGCAATAGTCTGTACAGTTATTAAATATAATGAATTTTTATTTTATTCTTAATCGGAAGTGGAAGCGCTAAATCACGAAGGGTTCATACAGCGCCTGGCGAATGACAGGTATAGGCCTGCTGGTCACTAACAATAACAGCCTGGTTGATAAGACGGTCGAGGAAATGTGGTCAATAAAAGATCACATTATACTACATTTGTGTAATTATTCATCGTGTCGGTATTTTATACCAGTTTTTCCCTCCACTAATAGAGTGGTGACGTTGACAGACTGCTGGGTTTTGTAGAACCTCTCAAGAGTCGCAGTTCATCTCGTAGTCCTGTTCGATGACACTGGAGGTCTGTTGAATTAAGACACTTATGTAACACTTGAGTATTTTCATGGTGGAAACGTTTCGCCAACCACTAGCTTCTTCAGTCCAACACAGAAGAATGACTGAAGATCTCTGTATTGGACTGAAGCCACTGGTGGGCAAAACGTTTCCACAATAAAGATACTCAAGTGTTGTACAAGTGGGTTCTGTGAAGCAGTTATTTACACTGGAGGTCTGTGTGTGTGTTGTGGTGGTGGTGTGTCTAACACAGGGTCCCCAAACATTGTTGTGGTGGTGTGTCTAACACAGGGTCCCCAAACATTGTTGTGGTGGTGTGTCTAACACAGGGTCCCCAAACATTGTTATGGTGGTGTGTCTAACACAGGGTCCCCAAACATTGTTATGGTGGTGTGTCTAACACAGGGTCCCCAAACATTGTTATGGTGGTGTGTCTAACACAGGGTCCCCAAACATTGTTATGGTGGTGTGTCTAACACAGGGTCCCCTAACTGTTCACTCCATCAGGTTTCAGATTGTTAAAGAACAAGGCACAATACCATGACTGGAACAATACACAAATAACCCGCACATAGGAGAGCGAAACTTAGCACGATGTTTCGCTCAGTTTTGGACCATTTATATGAAAATTTAAAAACTAGTACTTTAATAGTACTACGAATAATAGATAATAAAATAGGTAATTTTTAAATTATGAAACTTACAAGATTTAGCATACCATTTTTTAGTGAAACTGTTGATATTAATGGGAAAGATAACCCCAAGCCATTTATCGACCCCTTCGATAGTGCTATCGGCATTAGGGGTCGATACTGATCACTTTGGAGAACCCTGGTCTAGCACGTGGATTCGTGTACTCGCCTAACTATGGTCGCAGGGGTCGATTCATGGCTCTTGTGTGAAGACTGCGTGCAGTTTCACCAATGTATTCTCTGTCATATCCACCTTTTAATATGGCTGCATTATTATAATCAAAGGAAGTGCTAAACCTACGAGGGTCATACTGTCGTGTCAGTATCATAGATACACTTGTTTAGTATATCTTTATACAGCTGGTCCCTTTGCGTGTGACGTCACGGTACCCGCTGACGTCAGAGGCTCAGCGCATGTGCACAGCCTATCATAGGCAGACTGCCTCACTAACGTTAGACCTACAGGCGAGACAGACGGTGTGCGGGACTCTCCTTCACTTACTGTAAATATACCGTAACCATCCAACAAGGAGTATCTTTGACCTCCTATATATCTCTCCCAAGACCCACACGACAATACAGATGCAGGTCGTTGTTCAGGCTATACCCTGAATGGATTTGGAAATGACAACCAACATGTTTGTCTGGGGGAGGGATTGGGAAACCTGGTTGACCAAGTCACTAGTGGGGGGGATGAGCCTCTATTGGTAAGAGAACTGGAAAAAACATCAACACATCCTTCATATTCGTAGCTCAAACTATTTTTAATATTCATCTTCATATTCTACCAAGTATGATTCCTGTCTCCGCGCCACAGGCAGGCTGGGCTACAAGCAAAGGTTTCAACACCAGACGTCTGGCAGCAGGTTACATGTGGCACAAGCTGTCGAGAAATAAATCTCCGGGAGGGAGGGAGGGTATCTCTCAGCCCTCAAAGGGCCCTCTCGGAAGGGGCTAGTGAAATTCCTTGTTCCCACAACAGCTTTATTAAAGCCATATGTGTACAAGTAGTCCACTAGCCCCTTCCGAGAGGGCCAAGCCCCTCAGTGGGCTGAGAACCCCCTTCCCCTATAAAACTGGGGATTTTTCCTCCACACAAGCCGTCGTATCTCTTAAAAGACAATAACATTTCATAACCATTTTGTTTACCTTTTACCTTTCACTTTGGGTCGCCAATAAGCCGTGGCTTATTTTCTCTATGTCCCAAGTGCTGTCACAACAAGTAATAACTTATGCCCTGTCATTCTTTAAACGCTGATTTGCGTTACTGTAACAGTCGCATTTACAACTTTCGCAAGCACACAAGCAAGATAATCCTAAGATAACATAAGCGTAACGTTGTCTTTATATACAAATTGTGTTGTGCACACAGTGTGGTCTTGTGAGCAATCCTGCCACTCTAAACACCTGGTGACACAACTCAGAATTAACACCAGACACCTGGTGACACAACTCAGAATTAACACCAGACACCTGGTGACACAACTCAGAATTAACACCAGACACCTGGTGACACAACTCAGAATTAACACCAGACACCTGGTGACACAACTCAGAATTAACACCAGACACCTGGTGACACAACTCAGAATTAACACAGACACCTGGTGACAACAAATTAACACCAGACACCTGGTGACACAACTCAAATTACAGACACCTGGTAACAATCAGAATTAACACCAGACACCTGGTGACACAACTCAGAATTAACACCAGACACCTGGTGACACAACTCAGAATTAACACCAGACACCTGGTGACACAACTCAGAATTAACACCAGACACCTGGTGACACAACTCAGAATTAACACCAGACACCTGGTGACACAACTCAGAATTAACACCAGACACCTGGTGACACAACTCAGAATTAACACCAGACACCTGGTGACACAACTCAGAATTAACACCAGACACCTGGTGACACAACTCAGAATTAACACCAGACACCTGGTGACACAACTCAGAATTAACACCAGACACCTGGTGACACAACTCAGAATTAACACCAGACACCTGGTGACACAACTCAGAATTAACACCAGACACCTGGTGACACAACTCAGAATTAACACCAGACACCTGGTGACACAACTCAGAATTAACACCAGACACCTGGTGACACAACTCAGAATTAACACCAGACACCTGGTGACACAACTCAGAATTAACACCAGACACCTGGTGACACAACTCAGAATTAACACCAGACACCTGGTGACACAACTCAGAATTAACACCAGACACCTGGTGACACAACTCAGAATTAACACCAGACACCTGGTGACACAACTCAGAATTAACACCAGACACCTGGTGACACAACTCAGAATTAACACCAGACACCTGGTGACACAACTCAGAATTAACACCAGACACCTGGTGACACAACTCAGAATTAACACCAGACACCTGGTGACACAACTCAGAATTAACACCAGACACCTGGTGACACAACTCAGAATTAACACCAGACACCTGGTGACACAACTCAGAATTAACACCAGACACCTGGTGACACAACTCAGAATTAACACCAGACACCTGGTGACACAACTCAGAATTAACACCAGACACCTGGTGACACAACTCAGAATTAACACCAGACACCTGGTGACACAACTCAGAATTAACACAGACACCTGGTGACACAACTCAGAATTAACACCAGACACCTGGTGACACAACCAATTACACCAGACACCTGTGACACAACCAAATTAACAAGACACCTGGTGACACAACTCAGAATTAACACCAGACACCTGGTGACAACTAAATTAAAAGACACCTGGGACAACTCGAATTAACACCAGACACCTGGTGACACAACTCAGAATTAACACCAGACACCTGGTGACACAACTCAGAATTAACACCAGCACCGGTGCACACTCAATTCACAGACACCGGTGACACAACTCAGAATTAACACCAGACACCTGGTGACAACTCAGAATTAACACCAGACACCTGGTGACACAACTCAGAATTAACACCAGACACCTGGTGACAACTCAGAATTAACACCAGACACCTGGTGACAACTCAGAATTAACACCAGACACCTGGTGACAACTCAGAATTAACACCAGACACCTGGTGACAACTCAGAATTAACACCGACACAAAAACCCGACACCTGGTGACAACTCAGAATTAACACCAGACACCTGGTGACAACTCAGAATTAACACCAGACACCTGGTGACAACTCAGAATTAACACCAGACACCTGGTGACAACTCAGAATTAACACCAGACACCTGGTGACAACTCAGAATTAACACCAGACACCTGGTGACAACTCAGAATTAACACCAGACACCTGGTGACACAACTCAGAATTAACACCAGACACCTGGTGACAACAGAACGACTGTTGTGGATCAAGGATATGATCATGACACAAGGTAATCAGGGGGAACACGGATATTATAATCAAAACTAAACGCTAAACCCACAAGGGCCATACAGCGCTGCAGAGTGGATATAGACAGGCTGTTAGAGAGCCAGGAGACTGTTGCTAGCGAAGAGGGAGAAAAAGACGTGGTTGTAATAGTTGTAGTAGTAACAGCAGCAGTAACAGCAGCAGTAGCAGTAACAACAGCAGTAGTGACAACAGCAGTAGCAGTAACAGCAGTGACAATAGCAGTAGCAGTAACAGCAGTGACAATAGCAGTAGCAGTAACAGCAGCAGTTAGCACTCACAGCATAATATACACACTTCAAACAAAAATATAAAATTAACAAAAGCAACAAATACTCCACACAAATACTATCATACCAAGTTAAAACCACAGCCAGGGGATTTATTTGGTAGAGGTAAAACAAAAACCAGTTTCAAGAATAAGTATGACCTGGCCTTGGAGGTCAAGACTCGTCCAATGTGGAACTAGGGACTATGAACTGACCACTAACAAATTAGCAATAACAGTGCATCACTGCATGTAAGATACGAACAGGCTGACCCCTATTTGCAACGGCCCAACGCTCCCGCCAAATGGGGTTGAATATCAGTTGCATATCGTGAGAATTCAATTTGAGATGCAAATCCAGGCATCCGGATTATTCAAATAGGGTAAGAGCCGTGCAGACACCACACCTGGTGAGTGGTGCCCAAAACTGTCTTCAGCAGCTACGTGACGCAGTCTCAACCTCAGTCGTATTATGCACTGTCATCAGTCACTTGTGCAACATTTGAGTATCTTCATTCCGGAAACGTTTCGCCCACCAGTGTCTTGGACTGAAGAAGCCAATGCACTGGAATGAAAAAAAGCCACTGGTTTCGGAGGTCCTCTGACGAAGGTAATGTATAACATTCCGTCAAGAGGCACTAACTGTAACCAAACTGAACTCTCTTTTCTTGGCCCAGGAGCTTTAACCGTAGATCCAGTAGATCTGCGATATATTAAATAAAACACATACTGGGTGTCTTTATTATCTGAAGACAACACAACTAAACACGGAAGACAGTGGAAGATAAGGTAATCAGTCCCTAAGTTTTACGGAACAAAAAGCAGAAGACAATGTTAGACGAGGAAATCAGTCCCTCAGCGTCATAGAGCTATGCAGAGAAGACAGTAGACTATGAGGTAATCAGTCACTCAACTTAGAAAAAAGTGTTCAGTACCTGAGACTTCAGATTCATCAAGACTAAAATCTTGGACATGTAAACTGAGGGACTGATTATCTCCCCTCATGTCTTCGTCTATCATCTCTGTAATGAACTGACAAAGCCACTGGTAAGCGAAACATCTTCAGATAAACATACCCAGGTGTTGCATACGTGTCTAATGCCTCATCTGGGTACTGTATAGTACCATTACTTTAACAATACCAAGGTTTACACAGTCTGTCCTTCACAGAGTTTACACTGTTCCCTTGGCCAACACACTACATGTGTCACTTGAGTTTGTAGAGGTGAGCAGCAGCTCTTGGTCCCATTCCCTGAGAAGTAATGAAAGTGCGTTAAAAGTTAAGTGTGAAAGATTAGTGTGATTAATAAACAAGATGTAGGAGGGTTTAGTAAAAGAACTAAACCCGTGTGGGTGAGAGATGGAAGAGGTTAGTGAGATAATTAACGGCACATGTTAAGTTCACATGGTAAGTGTTAGTAGCAAAAGGTAATAAAAACAGTAAAGTAAATAAAAACAATAAAAAAATGTAAAAAGTATAAGCAGGGAAGATATAAACAAAAGGAAAATGAAAAAGAAGAAAAGTAGTAAAAGTAAAATGAAAACAATGAAAGTAGTAAAGAGTAATAGAAAACAGTAAAGTAAGTAAAGAAATAATAGAAAACAAGAAAGAGTAGTAAAAGAAGTAATAGAAAACAGTAAAGAAAAATGTAAAAACAATGAAAAATAGTAAAGAGTAATAGAAACAGTAAGAAAATGTAAAGAGTAAGTAAAAAAATTAAAAGAAAAGTAGTAAAAGTAATAGAAAAAAAGTAAAAGAAAAGTAAAATAAAAGAGTAATAAAAACAGTAAAGAAAGTAAAGAAAAAATGAAAAATGTAGAAACAGTAAAAAGAGTAAAAGGGAAATGAAAACAATGAAAAGTAGTAAAAGGAAGTAATAAAAACAATAAAAAAAATGCAAAAAAGAGTAAACAAAAAATAAAGAAAAAGTAAAAAGAGTGTAATAAAAAAAAGAAAAGAAAAGTAAGTAAAGAAAAGTGGGAAAGGGAAATAAATAAAAACAGTAAAGAAAAATAGTAAAGAAGTAAATAGAAAACAAATAAAGAAAGAGTAGTAAAGTAAAAATAGAAAAACAAATAAAAAAAAATAGTAAAGAGGGAAATAAAAACAAGTAAAGAAAATAGTAAAAGGTAAGTAAAAACAATTTAAAAAAATGAAAGAAAGTAATAAAAACAATAAAATAGTAAAAATAATAAAAACAATGAAAAGTAGTAAAAAAAGTAATAAAAACAATAAAGAAAAGTAAAAAAAAGTAAATAGAAAAAAAGTAAAGAAGAGTGGGAATTAAAAAGAAAAAGTAAGTAGAAAGAGTAGTAAAAACAGTAAAAGAAAGTAGTAAAAGGTAAATAGAAAACAATGAAAAAAGTAAAAAAATAAAAACAGTAAAAGAAGAGTAAAAAAATAAAAAACAGTAAAAGAAGAGTAGTAAAGAGTAAATGAAACAAGAAAGAAATAAAGAGAGTATTAAAAACAGTAAAGAAAGTAGTAGAAAGCAATAAGAAAGTAGTAAAAGAGTAAAAAAAAGTAAGAAAGGTAGTAAAAAGTAAGTAAGAAAACAGTAAAGTAGTAAAAGTAATAAAAACAGTAAAAGAAAGTAAATAAAAACAGTAAAAAGTAAGTAAAGAGTAAATAAAAACAGTAAAAAGAAAGTAAGTAAAAGTAAATAGAAAACATAAAGTAGAAAAGTGAATAAAAACAGTAAAAGTGGGAAAGAAATAGAAAACAATAAGAAAATAGTAAAGAGTAATAGAAAACAGTAAGAAAGTAAGTAAAAAGTAATAGAAAGCTAAATAAAGAAAAGTGGGAAAAGGTAATAGAAAACAATGAAGAGTAAGTAAAGGAGTAAATAAAAAAACAGTAAAGAAATAAAAAGAGAGTAATAAAAAACAGTAAAAGAAAGTAAGTAAAAGAAATAAAAACAAATAAAAGAAAGTAGTAAAAGTAAATAAAAACAGTAAAAGAAGTAGTAAAGAGTAAATAGAAAACAGTAAAGAAAGTAGTAAAGAAAGTGAGTAGAAACAGTGAAGAGTAAGGTAGTAGAAACAGTAAAGTGAGTAGTAAAAACAGTAAGGTAGTGAAAGTAGTAAAAAGAAGAGTGAGTAAAATGTAGAAGAGTGAAGAGTAGTAAGAGTGTAAAACAGTGAGAAGGTGGTGAGGTAGTAGAAAACAGTAAAGAAGAGTAGTGAAAGGTAGTAGAAACAGTAAAGTGGTGAGGTAGTAATGAAACAGTAAGTAAGGGTATAAGAAAACAAAAGAAGTAAATGAAAAAGAGATGGTAAAAACAGTAAAGAAGTAGTAAGGATGTAGAAAACAGTAAAAAATGGTAAAGGTAATGAAAACAGTAAAGAAAATAGTAAAAGTGAAAAAAGTAAACGAAGAGTAGTATTGAAAAGATGAGTAATGAAAGCAATGTAAAGTAGGAGTAGTAAAGTGTAAAAGCAATGAAGAGTAGTGAGAGTAGAAACAGTAAAGTAGTGTAAAGAGTAGTAGAAAACAGTAAAAGAGAGTGAATAAAACAGTAAAGGTAAAAGAAGCGTAATGAGAGTAGAATGAAAAAGTAATGAGTATGAAAACAGTAAAGAAAGTAGTGAAAGAGCAGTAAGGTGAAAACAGTGAAAGAGTAGTAAAAGAGCAGTAGGGTAGTAAACAGTAGTGGTAAGAGTATATACTATAGCACTGAGATCTACCAGAGAATGCTAGGTCAACCCTCTGATACCCTATTAGCGTGTTTCCTTAAGACACCTGATGTCCATGTTCACCTAACAGTAAATAGGTACCTGGGTGTTAGTCGACTGGTGCGAGTAGCATCCTGGGGACAAAACTGGCCTAATTTTCCCGAAATGCTCTGCATAACCAAGGGCTTTTTATATAGTGTCACTGATGTTAGCTATGGTCTGTATAAGTTGTATCACGTGCTTGTAGAAATAATTATTATAGTTTCTGTTAACTTAATATATATTATCTGCTCACTAACTTAAAGGCCTTCCTCTGGCTTACCCCTCCACCCCCTTAAAAATTAGTTATAACTATAAACACGTTACTTTATCTCCTATACAATATTGCAACTAGTAATAAATTATTATCTGGTACGTTACTGTACGACACTACGCTTGAAAGTACTAGTTTAATATCTGTATTATGCGCCCCATACCTATGGTGTGGGTGGTAGTATCAGGTCATATGCTTGAATTTAAACAAGTTTAAGTGGTTGTGCGTTATTTACAGTGGGCAAAGTCAGTATATTTTTTTCCAGAATGGTTAAATATACCACTGTGGATAAAATTCTTTGAAATTTCTTGAACATTTCTGAGCGAGTTGTCCCTGAATTCATTAATTTGATCGCATTCCGGCACATAATGACAAGATGTAACAACTGTTCATCTGACAAAATATTTGGTCTACATCTGGTGGTGATTTAACCTCCCAAAGATACTGGTAACCCAGCCGGTAGTGACATCCAAGTCTGTTTATTTTGTTGAATGCACCATAAGTGGACTGACTTGTCAATCTTCCTCAGTCAATGAAGTTCAGCTGAAGTTCTTTTCGTATTATTCTCAAACTGCTAATTGACAGCCCAAGTTCGTAATCTACTTCCTCCTTGAGGAAATATGCTGATTCATCAGTTGTATCATGCATCTGAAGACCAATTACGATGGAATTCACTATAGATTCTGACTCCACTGTCTACAATCCTACCATACCTGTGCGACTTCTGACACAAGCATACCACAATTCATACTTAAGGAGTTACTGTAAGAGCATTATTGGATTATAAAGAATCAGTCGCAATTCAGGTGTGAACCTTTGATTCGTTGACGCATCTGAGTGCAAGGAGTATGGCAAACAGTCACTCTGAAGGGTAGAAGCCCAGTTACTGATGCGTGCTCCAGTCTACACGAGAGCCATCACTTTATGACAACACTACCAGCTGCTCCACGAGAGCCATCACTGTATGACAACACTACCAGCTGCTCCACGAGAGCCATCACTGTATGACAACACTACCAGCTGCTCCACGAGAGCCATCACTGTATGACAACACTACCAGCTGCTCCACGAGAGCCATCACTGTATGACAACACTACCAGCTGCTCCACGAGAGCCATCACTGTATGACAACACTACCAGCTGCTCCACGAGAGCCATCACTGTATGACAACACTACCAGCTGCTCCACGGAGAGCCATCACTGTATGACAACACTACCAGCTGCTCCACGAGAGCCATCACTGTATGACAACACTACCAGCTGCTCCACGAGAGCCATCACTGTATGACAACACTACCAGCTGCTCCACGAGAGCCATCACTGTATGACAACACTACCAGCTGCTCCACGAGAGCCATCACTGTATGACAACACTACCAGCTGCTCCACGAGAGCCATCACTGTATGACAACACTACCAGCTGCTCCACGAGAGCCATCACTGTATGACAACACTACCAGCTGCTCCACGAGAGCCATCACTGTATGACAACACTACCAGCTGCTCCACGAGAGCCATCACTGTATGACAACACTACCAGCTGCTCCACGAGAGCCATCACTGTATGACAACACTACCAGCTGCTCCACGAGAGCCATCACTGTATGACAACACTACCAGCTGCTCCACGAGAGCCATCACTGTATGACAACACTACCAGCTGCTCCACGAGAGCCATCACTGTATGACAACACTACCAGCTGCTCCAGTGGATTGGTGAATAAAACCATCAAGCATTCTGTTTGGCTTCAAGACGAAGCTTTGGTTATGATTTTTTTTTTTTGGGGGGAGGGGAATTAGGGATAGTGGTTTGGAATTGTATAATTTTCCATGGTGCGGGGAAATGTCACAGTTGCCTTACTTGACACAGATCATGTGTCTGATACATGCGGAAGTCAGTTCCAATTATTATGATCCATCTGGAGGAGTGCTCACCAGTGTTTGGGGAGCTTCTGTGCAAGGATCTGCCTGAGCATGTTGACCCCAACAAGGACATTTTTTTTTTTGTGACACGATCTCTGATGCTTTGGAATATCAAGTTCTTGCCGCATGTCTAGAATTTTGGCAGTACTAGGGTATCCTAGAATGAAACCTCATTGATTCGCTCTCCAATTTTTTTCAGCCCTCCAAGCTTCCAGTCTGACAGAAGAGCAAGTAGGGGTGTGGTATAATTAACCAGTGCTCTAATGTAGGCAAAATAAATTAATTTCACAATGTTAACATTAGCATCATCCTTGGATGAAAACCTGCCATAGCTCTAAGTGTTCTCAGCCTTTCTTTATATTTGATTACAAAGTCACGTTTCAACAAGGCCAAGTAGTGGAACCTCAAAGCCTAGATACCTGTATCTGGTTATATATTCTAGTCAAGACCCATCATGCAACTGGATCCTGCATCTTCGTTTTCTCAGCACAGATAATCAACCCCAGGTCCTGACACCAGGCTAGTACATGGTTAAGAATGTTCTAGGTGTTGGAGAATCCAGTGGTGTGAATCATTATATCAGCAAAGCTAATCATATAATGATTGGGCTGGCTATGCATAGCATTTAGTAAAGCATTAATTAGAATACTGAATATGGTAGGACTTTACATCTCCCTGTTATATTACAGAAACAGGTAAAAATGTAGGTTTAGAGTGCTTGATGTATTGGGTCAGTACTTGTGAAAAGAGAGAGGGTACCGAAGGCTTGGCACAGATAGGGGTCATGTATTGCTTGGAAAACGGGAGCCAATCAGGTTAGAGTCAAAGCTGATACAAGGTCCAATGTCTTGGCTTATTAAGAGCATATAACAGCATCAAGAAACCTGCTCTGAGGGGTAACTGGTGGACAGCAGATACTTCCTTTGTATAACTGAAAGAGGTACAACTACAGGAGAATAAGCCTGTTGGGTATACAAAGACATTATATTATATGGTATATAATACCCATAAACAAGATAAAGAAGCTTGACGTGCAGGCAAAAACCCTTCGGCAATAAAGATACCCAAGTTTTGCACACGTCTCATATACCGAAAAATATGTACGCTATGATTATTATTGAAAGACTTAAGGATAAGTAGGAATGCAGAGGAACAATGAGGATTTAGCAAGGATGGGATATATGTAGACCAGGTGTGTACACTGAAGCACCTAAGTGAGCAGTACTTGCATAACAGCAAGGAACTGCGTCGCATTTATGAACTAATAGAAGGCATACGACGGATAAGGAAGGATCGTGGTAAATGAATGGAATAAATATTATGTAACTAAAGGTAGTAAAGACTCTTGAGGAAAGTAGGCTCAGGGGTAGGTATGAATGAAGGGAACTATTTTGAACGTAAAAGTAGGTGTTAGACAAGGAGGTGTGATCCCACCATGAGTCTAAGATGAGGTTGTAAAAGTTTTAGACGGTGTTTAATATGGTTGAGACCAGCTCCAGTGCTTCTTGAAGGCTTTGAACAACTTCTACCTTTTGAAGGCTTTGCCTGGAAGACTGGCCTGCATCTCCAGTGCGCCTGGAAGACTGGCCTGCATCTCCAGTGCGCCTGGAAGACTGGCCTGCATCTCCAGTGCGCCTGGAAGACTGCCGCCCTGCATCTCTCAGTGCGCCTGGAAGACTGGCCTGCATCTCGCCGAAGATGGCGCATCTCAGTGCGCCTGGAAGACTGGCCTGCATCTCCAGTGCGCCTGGAAGACTGGCCTGCATCTCCAGTGCGCCTGGAAGACTGGCCTGCATCTCCAGTGCGCCTGGAAGACTGGCCTGCATCTCCAGTGCGCCTGGAAGACTGGCCTGCATCTCCAGTGCCTGAAGACTGGCTGCATCTCCAGTGCGCCTGAAGACTGGCCTGCATCTCCAGTGCGCCTGGAAGACTGGCCTGCATCTCCAGTGCGCCTGGAAGACTGGCCTGCATCTCCAGTGCGCCTGGAAGACTGGCCTGCATCTCCAGTGCGCCTGGAAGACTGGCCTGCATCTCCAGTGCGCCTGGAAGACTGGCTCTGCATCTCCAGTGCGCCTGGAAGACTGGCCTGCATCTCCAGTGCGCCTGGAAGACTGGCCTGCATCTCCAGTGCGCCTGGAAGACTGGCCTGCATCTCCAGTGCGCCTGGAAGACTGGCCTGCATCTCCAGTGCGCCTGGAAGACTGGCCTGCATCTCCAGTGCGCCTGGAAGACTGGCCTGCATCTCCAGTGCGCCTGGAAGACTGGCCTGCATCTCCAGTGCGCCTGGAAGACTGGCCTGCATCTCCAGTGCGCCTGGAAGACTGGCCTGCATCTCCAGTGCGCCTGGAAGACTGGCCTGCATCTCCAGTGCGCCTGGAAGACTGGCCTGCATCTCCAGTGCGCCTGGAAGACTGGCCTGCATCTCCAGTGCGCCTGGAAGACTGGCCTGCATCTCCAGTGCGCCTGGAAGACTGGCCTGCATCTCCAGTGCGCCTGGAAGACTGGCCTGCATCTCCAGTGCGCCTGGAAGACTGGCCTGCATCTCCAGTGCGCCTGGAAGACTGGCCTGCATCTCCAGTGCGCCTGGAAGACTGGCCTGCATCTCCAGTGCGCCTGGAAGACTGGCCTGCATCTCCAGTGCGCCTGGAAGACTGGCCTGCATCTCCAGTGCGCCTGGAAGACTGGCCTGCATCTCCAGTGCGCCTGGAAGACTGGCCCTGCATCTCCAGTGCGCCTGGAAGACTGGCCTGCATCTCCAGTGCGCCTGGAAGACTGGCCTGCATCTCCAGTGCGCCTGGAAGACTGGCCTGCATCTCCAGTGCGCCTGGAAGACTGGCCTGCATCTCCAGTGCGCCTGGAAGACTGGCTGATCTCAGTGCGCTGGAAGACTGGCTGCATCTCCAGTGCGCCTGGAAGACTGGCCTGCATCTCCAGTGCGCCTGGAAGACTGGCCTGCATCTCCAGTGCGCCTGGAAGACTGGCCTGCATCTCCAGTGCGCCTGGAAGACTGGCCTGCATCTCCAGTGCGCCTGGAAGACTGGCCTGCATCTCCAGTGCGCCTGGAAGACTGGCCTGCATCTCCAGTGCGCCTGGAAGACTGGCCTGCATCTCCAGTGCGCCTGGAAGACTGGCCTGCATCTCCAGTGCGCCTGGAAGACTGGCCTGCATCTCCAGTGCGCCTGGAAGACTGGCCTGCATCTCCAGTGCCTGGAAGACTGGCCTCTCCAGTGCGCCTGGAAGACTGGCCTGCATCTCCAGTGCGCCTGGAAGACTGGCCTGCATCTCCAGTGCGCCTGGAAGACTGGCCTGCATCTCCAGTGCGCCTGGAAGACTGGCCTGCATCTCCAGTGCGCCTGGAAGACTGGCCTGCATCTCCAGTGCGCCTGGAAGACTGGCCTGCATCTCCAGTGCGCCTGGAAGACTGGCCTGCATCTCCAGTGCGCCTGGAAGACTGGCCTGCATCTCCAGTGCGCCTGGAAGACTGGCCTGCATCTCCAGTGCGCCTGGAAGACTGGCCTGCATCTCCAGTGCGCCTGGAAGACTGCCTGCATCTCAGTGCCTGGAAGACTGGCTCATTCAGTGCGCCTGGAAGACTGGCCTGCATCTCCAGTGCGCCTGGAAGACTGGCCTGCATCTCCAGTGCGCCTGGAAGACTGGCCTGCATCTCCAGTGCGCCTGGAAGACTGGCCTGCATCTCCAGTGCGCCTGGAAGACTGGCCTGCATCTCCAGTGCGCCTGGAAGACTGGCCTGCATCTCCAGTGCGCCTGGAAGACTGGCCTGCATCTCCAGTGCGCCTGGAAGACTGGCCTGCATCTCCAGTGCGCCTGGAAGACTGGCCTGCATCTCCAGTGCGCCTGGAAGACTGGCCTGCATCTCCAGTGCGCCTGGAAGACTGGCCTGCATCTCCAGTGCGCCTGGAAGACTGGCCTGCATCTCCAGTGCGCCTGGAAGACTGATATGTAATAGTGCTCTAATAGTAACATCACCCTGCTGTAATAGCAACACTTGACCTGACCTAGACTATGTTGACACTACTTGACCTTGACTATTCTTACCTATAAACCTGACTATATTCTTCCTTCACCTGACCATGGCTATATTCACACCTCTTCACCTGACCTGACTGACTTCTCTCACGACTTCATGTTGACGAATCGTAACGTTTCAGAAGTGCGGGTTAGTTATGTATTGTTCCAGCAGCAGTATCGAGACTTTTGGATTATTTTATTTCAACTATTAATCCGAAGGTTTGTAATCCAGGATAACTGAAGAAAGCCAGTCAGTGGCTTATTCCCACTGGGGTTCTCAGGGTCCTCTTTCCCAGTATACCACCCACACCAGTCTGCTAAACACCCAGGTACCTACTCACTGCTGATGGA
Source organism: Cherax destructor (assembly GCA_009830355.1). NCBI lineage: Eukaryota > Metazoa > Arthropoda > Malacostraca > Decapoda > Parastacidae > Cherax > Cherax destructor. The sequence continues at coordinate 85,397 of WNWK01001170.1, read as the reverse complement.
AAAAAAAACAGTAATAGGTGGAAGGGAACATAAAAGTTTCCACTCGTCTCTTGGGTAGCACTGAAAATCGGTTGGGCAAATATTTTTGTTAGTGGGTTTGGGTTTGAGAGGGACATGCCTTGTATGGGCCAGTAGGGCTGCTGCAGTGTTTCTCTTTTCTTATGTTCGTACCTGAGTCCTTAAGTTGTGAGCCAAAGGAGCCTCCATCATATTGTTTGCAGACTCATGAAAACATTAATGTCTTGGGAAAGTGAAGTCAATGTAGTGACCTAGTATCGCAATCCTCACCGACTGTGTTAAAAAAAATAGTTCACAAATATCCAGCCTATCTCACCTGGTCTGTAGTAGTAAATCCAGATCTATGAATGGAATAACTTAAAATACCTTTTTGGTCCCGCACTGTGAATGGACAGCCTGTCCTTGCCAATTAAAAAACCTAAGCCATAAAGACATAACGATCACGGCTCTAAAATTCACACACGGAGCTTTAAGAAGGTAACTGTTTAAATATTGTTTAACATCATCGACGAGGTAAATAAAGCAACACCGACACCATAATAAAGCATCAACCATATGGTAACCAGAGCAAAGCTTCAGTCTACCATATGGAAAGTCTGCGGCACTCAAGCTTCACAATACGTACTGTAATAAGCATAAAACATTGAAATATAGAGCAAGGAAGACATCAGGACAAGCTGAAGAGACACCACTGGTGATAAGACACAAAGATAAACATACTTACCTTACACGGGAAGATGAGATGGATGAGCTGTGCTACGTCTACAACCACCAGTTGCAGACACTGCTTCTAACACCGCGATAGTTTTAGGTATGGTTTGTACTCTCTGGTGTCCATTCCACCCGTGTATACCTTCACAACCAATCACATGAGGGTGAGGCTTTTCAGCCATTCACAACTCGCGCTCAAGTTTGAAACAGCAAATGAATGGAAAGCGCGGGAGTTCTCGCAGCCAATGGAAAGCGACCGAAGGTGTTATTGATTTAAGGGTTCTTCTGATGCGCGCGTCTCCCAGGCTAAAGATAAAGTCTTTACCTGATTAGATAAGATATTCATTTTAAATTCGTTTTCGTGTTCAAAATGAAAAAAAACACTAAGCTCTTAAATAAACAATAAGTAAAAATTATTTGAAAGAAGCGAGGGTTCCCAAGGCGGCTACACATCATGACAGTCGTTACAAAATGAAAAAGAACTGAAATTCGTGAAAATACCAGACATCAGTGTTGAAACTCTTGTGAATGAACTAGGATGATGGGAGATAACCACTAAGGTTACATACACTGAGAACTCTTCAGTGTATACATATTCAGGGTTGGCTTTAATCCATATTTTCACTGGTGGTAAGGTGACTTGCACCTTTAATGACCCTAGTAAAGCCTAGTCTTTAAACCCAACTGCCCAACCATGCAGCTGGTGTAGCCTATAGTTTTTTAAACCCAATTAAACAACCATGCAGCCTTTATGACCCTGGTGTAGCCTAGTCTTTAAACCCAATTAATCAATCATGCAGCCTTAATGACCCTCATACAGCCTATAGTCTTGAAGCCTAAATTAACCAACCATGCAGCCTTACTGACCATTGTGTAATCTATAGGCTTAAAACCCAATTAACCAAGAAAATGACACCAGTGCCACACTGAATTCGCCTAACCTTTCAAGAGACGAGAGGGTACCTTGATGCAGGTGAAGGGCTCATGATCCAAAGAGTTGGTGCTACTTTCCCCTTTCTCGGATCAAACCCGATTACCTCCCATTCCCCAGAAGCTGTATGATTCTTACGGGTTTATCGCACGAACGTTAGTGTAATATGTCACAATGAGCAGGTCTCCCAGCACAGTATATATCATGATCAGGTCTCCTAGCCCAGTATATATCATGATCAGGTCTCCTAGCTCAGTATATATCATGATCAGGTCTTCCAGGTATCATACCTCAGTATATCTCACCAAGATCAGGTCCCCCAGGTCTCCTAGCCCAGTATATATCATGATCAGGACTCCTAGCTCAGTATATATCATAATCAGGTCTCCCAGGTCTCATAGCCCAGTATATATCATGATCAGGTCTCCTAGCTCAGTATACATCATAATCAGGTCTTCCCGGTCTCATAGCCCAGCATATATCATGATCAGGTCTTCCAGGTCTCCTAGCCCAGTATATATCACGATCAGGTCTTCCAGGTCTCATACCTCAGTATATCTCACCAAGATCAGGTCCCCCAGGTCTCCCAGCTCAGCACTCACTATACAAAACACTCGCCTTCCCTACAATACCTACCCCTTCAGTTTGCCTCTACTCCCACATTCCCTCTCCTCTTCCTCTCTCTATTATTAAGATTATTTAAGTACAGGTACACATAAATACAGTTACACAAATCATCATACATAGTAACATATGTAATAAGATCACAGTAAACAGGTGATATCACAATATGCAAAACAAACGCTGTGAAAAAATAGGGAGATTCCAAGCGCTTTCGTGATTTCTCACATTATCAAGGAACTGTTAATGCGAGATAATGCGAGAAATCCCGAAAGCGCTTGGAATTTCACTATTTTTTCACAGTGGTTGCTCTGCATAGTAACATATGTGTAAATTACCTACGATAACCCAACAAAGCCATACAAAGTTGTAACGAATGCTCAAAGAACAGATCCTATTTAGTCTTGTGTGATTCGATTTCTTCTTCAGGAAGATCGAACTCTGTGAAACCACCAGCACCTATCAGTGACTTTGTTATGAACCAGTTTACTACCACTTATATATGTACACTACTACACAATTATTATACTGTTAACAAAGTGACTTATTTCCATTGGGGTCATATCTCTCTCTCTCTCTCTCTTTCTCTCTCTCTCCCTCCATAACATCTGCTCCTTCACTCCTCCCCCCTTCTCTATTTCCTGAAAAGAGGAAAAGGAATGAAGATAAAGAGAATAGAGTAAGCATAGGACACGGAATAGAGTGAAAAGAAAAAGAATAAAGATGGTGAGAAGAGAATAAAGAGGCGTAAGAATAGGACACGGAAGAGTGAGAAAAGTTAATAAGAAATAGTGAGATGGAAGAGAATAGAATAAGATAAGGAAAGGCAATAAAGAGAGCGAGAGAAGCAACAGTTAACATGGGACAAGCGTATGTCAATATTATGAAAATGATCAATATCTGCTTAAGTCTGTTTACGCTAAACGCTCCTCTGAACACTGGGATCAAGGGATTAAGAGAGGGAGAGAGAGAGAGGAAGAGAGAGAGAGAGAGAGAGAGAGAGAGAGAGAGAGAGAGAGAGAGAGAGAGAGAGAGAGAGAGAGAGAATTATTACGGTTGGGAGGGTCCTGGGGAGAATGGGACCTGTCACACATTGAACGGCGATATGATGCCAAATTTGACAGTAAGGAAAATCTAATACAACAATATATAAGTACATCAACACTGATACATCAATAATTATACATCAACACTGATACATTAACAATGATACATCAATAATGATACATACCACATATAAGTGAATTCTAATACAATGATACATCTGATAGGGTATGTGTCAGGCATGTATCATGCATTAATAGTATTTTTAATACTGTCAAGCTGATGAATAAGACACATGTGCAACAACTGGGCATCTTTATTGATGAATAAGACACATGTGCAACAACTGAGCATCTTTATTGCTGAATAAGACACATGTGCAACAACTGATCATCTTTATTGCTGAATAAGACACATGTGCAACAACTGAGCATCTTTATTGCTGAATAAGACACATGTGCAACAACTGAGCATCTTTATTGCTGAATAAGACACGTGAAACAAATGATCATCTTTATTGATGAATAAGACATATGTGCAACTGAGCATCTTTATTGATGAATAAGACACATGTGCAACAACTGATCATCTTTATTGATGAATAAGACACATGTGAAACAACTGAGCATCTTTATTGCTGAATAAGACACATGTGAAACAAATGATCATCTTTATTGATGAATAAGACACATGTGCAACAACTGAGCATCTTTATTGATGAATAAGACACATGTGAAACAACTGATCATCTTTATTGATGAATAAGACACATGTGCAACAACTGAGCATCTTTATTGATGAATAAGACACATGTGCAACAACTGAGCATCTTTATTGATGAATAAGACACATGTGAAACAACTGAGCATCTTTATTGCTGAATAAGACACATGTGCAAAAACTGATCATCTTTATTGATGAATAAAACACATGTAAAACAACTGAGCATCTTTATTGATGAATAAGACACATGTGCAACAACTGAGCATCTTTATTGATGAATAAAACACATGTGAAACAACTGAGCATCTTTATTGATGAATAAGACACATGTGCAACAACTGAGCATCTTTATTGCTGAATAAGACACATGTGCAACAACTGATCATCTTTATTGCTGAATAAGACACATGTGCAACAACTGATCATCTTTATTGCTGAATAAGACACATGTGCAACAACTGAGCATCTTTATTGCTGAATAAGACACATGTGCAACAACTGATCATCTTTATTCCTGAATAAGACACATGTGCAACAACTGATCATCTTTATTGCTGAATAAGACACATGTGAAACAACTGATCATCTTTATTGCTGAAAGTTACGCCTGCGTAGCAAACTTTCTTCAGTCTAACAAAGAGGAAACTTATATTGGAGAAAGAGGGATAAATAAACAGTAATTTTAAAGAGTTCAGTCCCTCAGCACTGAGTGGCGTTCAGTTCTTCAGCACTGAGTGGCGTTCAGTCCCTCAGCACTGAGTGGCGTTCAGTCCCTCAGCACTGAGTGGCGTTCAGTTCCTCAGCACTGAGTGGCGTTCAGTCCCTCAGCACTGTGTGGCGTTCAGTCCCTCAGCACTGTGTGGCGTTCAGTTCCTCAGCACTGAGTGGCGTTCACTCCCTCAGCACTGTGTGCCGTTCAGTCCCTCAGCACTGAGTGGCGTTCACTCCCTCAGCACTGAGTGGCGTTCACTCCCTCAGCACTGAGTGGCGTTCACTCCCTCAGCACTGAGTGGCGTTCACTCCCTCAGCACTGAGTGGCGTTCACTCCCTCAGCACTGAGTGGCGTTCACTCCCTCAGCACTGAGTGGCGTTCAGTCCCTCAGCACTGAGTGGCGTTCACTCCCTCAGCACTGAGTGGCGTTCATCCCTCAGCACTGAGTGGCGTTCATCCCTCAGCACTGAGTGGCGTTCACTCCCTCAGCACTGAGTGGCGTTCACTCCCTCAGCACTGAGTGGCGTTCACTCCTCAGCACTGAGTGGCGTTCACTCCCTCAGCACTGAGTGGCGTTCACTCCCTCAGCACTGAGTGGCGTTCACTCCCTCAGCACTGAGTGGCGTTCAGTCCCTCAGCACTGAGTGGCGTTCACTCCCTCAGCACTGAGTGGCGTTCAGTCCCTCAGCACTGAGTGGCGTTCAGTCCTCAGCACTGAGTGGCGTTCACTCCCTCAGCACTGAGTGGCGTTCACTCCCTCAGCACTGAGTGGCGTTCAGTCCCTCAGCACTGAGTGGCGTTCAGTCCTCAGCACTGAGTGGCGTTCACTCCCTCAGCACTGAGTGGCGTTCATCCCTCAGCACTGAGTGGCGTTCACTCCCTCAGCACTGAGTGGCGTTCAGTCCTCAGCACTGAGTGGCGTTCAGTCCTCAGCACTGAGTGGCGTTCATCCCTCAGCACTGAGTGGCGTTCAGTCCCTCAGCACTGAGTGGCGTTCAGTCCCTCAGCACTGAGTGGCGTTCACTCCCTCAGCACTGAGTGGCGTTCACTCCCTCAGCACTGAGTGGCGTTCACTCCCTCAGCACTGAGTGGCGTTCACTCCCTCAGCACTGAGTGGCGTTCACTCCCTCAGCACTGAGTGGCGTTCACTCCCTCAGCACTGAGTGGCGTTCACTCCCTCAGCACTGAGTGGCGTTCACTCCCTCAGCACTGAGTGGTGTTCAGTCCTATAACTGGGATATATCTGCAGCATACTGGTGCGCTTGCTCAGCAGGCGGAAGGTCTCAGCAATATAGTCAGGTGTTGCACATGTGTCTAATTTATCAACTTGTAAGTATTGTATATCATTAATCTAAATAAATCTGACTATAAAATGAGGCAAAGAGAGGTCACACTAGCGGTGTGACTAACACACTGCTACCCTCGTGGTCTAACACACTGCTACCCTCGTGGTCTAACACACTGCTACCCTCGTGGTCTAACACACTGCTACCCTCGTGACTAACACACTGCTACCCTCGTGACTAACACACTGCTACCCTCGTGGTCTAACACACTGCTACCCTCGTGGTCTAACACTGCTACCCTCGTGGTCAACACACTGCTACCCTCGTGGTCTAACACACTGCTACCCTCGTGGTCTAACACACTGCTACCCTCGTGACTAACACACTGCTACCCTCGTGACTAACACACTGCTACCCTCGTGGTCTAACACACTGCTACCCTCGTGGTCTAACACACTGCTACCCTCGTGACTAACACACTGCTACCCTCGTGGTCTAACATACTGCTACCCTCGTGGTCTAACACACTGCTACCCTCGTGGTCTAACACACTGCTACCCTCGTGGTCTAACACACTGCTACCCTCGTGGTCTAACACACTGTTACCCTCGTGGTCTAACACACTGCTACCCTCGTGGTCTAACATACTGCTACCCTCGTGGTCTAATATACTCCTACCCTCGTGGTCTAACACACTGCTACCCTCGTGGTCTAACACACTGCTACCCTCGTGGTCTAACACACTGCTACCCTCGTGGTCTAACACACTGCTACCCTCGTGGTCTAACACACTGTTACCCCATGTGACTAACACACTGCTACCCTCGTGGTCTAACACACTGCTACCCCTCGTGACTAACACACTGCTACCCTCGTGACTAACACACTGCTACCACTCGTAACTAACACACTGCTACCCTCGTGACTAACACACTGCTACTCCTCGTGACTAACACACTGCTACTCTCGTGGTCTAACACTCTGCTACCCTCGTGGTCTAACACTCTGCTACCCTCGTGACTAACACACTGCTATCCTCGTGGTCTAACACACTGCTACCCTCGTGGTCTAACACTCTGCTACCCTCGTGACTAACACACTGCTATCCTCGTGGTCTAACACTCTGCTACCCTCGTGACTAACACACTGCTACCCTCGTGGTCTAACACTCTGCTACCCTCGTGACTAACACTCTGCTACCCTCGTGACTAACACACTGCTACCCTCGTTGTCTAACACACTGCTACCCCTCGTGGTCTAACACACTAATAGCGTGACTAACACACTGCTACCCCTCGTGGTCTAACACACTAATAGCGTGACTAACACACTGCTACCCTCGTAGTTTAACACACTAAGAGCGTGACTAACACACTGCTACCCTCGTGACTAACACACTAATAGCGTGACTAAGACACTGCTACCCTCTTGACTAACACACTGCTACCCTCGTGATTAACACACTGCTACCCTCGTGACTAACACACTGCTACCCTCGTTGTCTAACACACTGCTACCCTCGTGACTAACACACTGCTACCCTCGTGACTAACACACTGCTACCCTCGTGACTAACACACTGCTACCCCTCGTGGTCTAACACACTAATAGCGTGACTAACACACTGCTACCTTCGTAGTTTAACACACTAAGAGCGTGACTAACACACTGCTACCCTCGTGACTAACACACTGCTACCCTCGTGGCCCGGGGAACACATTCACATGGTAATGAGCACGTGTGCTCTTTCCAGAATTGTGGAAACCGTAAACTGTACGTCACCACCTGGAACACTGAGAGGCTGACGTTAATCTCAGGCTCTTGAGTGATGGATGACAACGATGATGGATGACTGCTTGCTGACTGTTGACGGGTAACTGGTGAGTGATGGATGACAACGATGATGGATGACTGCTTGCTGACTGTTGACGGGTAACTGGTGGTATTGACAGTGTTACGGACAGAGAGGAAACCTCGTCAAACAAGACAGACTTGGGGACATAACATAGGAACATAACATACGAATGGATGAGCACTGCAGTAGGCCTACTGGCCCATGTTAGGTAGCTCTTGATAAGTAAGACAGCTGTGCAACAGTTAGGTATCTTTAGTTATTTCAGCCGAATACAGAGGCAGCAGAAGTAGAGGTTTAAAGACAATGTAATCAGTCCATCACCGTGGAAGACGTAGTTTTGAGGTTGTTAGTCCCTGAAGGATTGACAACCTCAAAACTAAATTATATTTACTTCCGCTGCCTCTGAGTTCGACTGAAGAAGTCCACTGTGTAGGCGAAATGTGTCTTACTTATCACATATTCACCTAGGAAGACCTAGTTATTTTTTAGTCTTCCACAAAATGGTCTATGACATCAACAAATAGGGAAAAAAAAAGGACACAAAATGCGATCACCGAAACACATGTTTAATAGAAAAGTTTCAGGTGTGTGACCTTGGTTACAATGGAGCATGTTGACATTAAATAATTGCTCAAGCAAGCGTGCCCACCCAGAGTTGCACACACCCCGTGGTGTGGCTGAAGGGGCGCGTGAGTTGCACACACCCCGTGCGTGTGGCTGAAGGGGCGCGTGAGTTGCACACACCCCGTGGTATGGCTGAAGGGGCGCGTGAGTTGCACACACCCCGTGGTGTGGCTGAAGGGGCGCGTGAGTTGCACACACCCCGTGGTATGGCTGAAGGGGCGCGTGAGTTGCACACACCCCGTGGTGTGGCTGAAGAGGCGCGTGAGTTGCACACACCCCGTGGTGTGGCTGAAGGGGCGCGTGAGTTGCACACACCCCGTGGTATGGCTGAAGGGCGCGTGAGTTGCACACACCCGTGGTGTGGCTGAAGGGCGCGTGAGTGAGTTGCACACACCCCGTGGTGTGGCTGAAGGGCGCGTGAGTTGCACACACCCCGTGGTATGGCTGAAGGGCGCGTGAGTTGCACACACCCCGTGGTGTGGCTGAAGGGGCGCGTGAGTTGCACACACCCCGTGGTATGGCTGAAGGGCGCGTGAGTTGCACACACCCCTTGGTGTGGCTGAAGGTGCGCGTGAGTTGCACACACCCGTGGTGTGGCTGAAGGGGCGCGTGAGTTGCACACACCCCGTGGTGTGGCTGAAGGGCGCGTGAGTTGCACACACCCGTGGTGGCTGAAGGGCGCGTGAGTTGCACACACCGTGGTTGGCTGAAGGGCGCGTGAGTTGCACACACCCGTGGTGTGGCTGAAGGGGCGCGTGAGTTGCACACACCCCGTGGTGTGGCTGAAGGGGCGCGTGAGTGAGTTGCACACACCCCGTGGTATGGCTGAAGGGGCGCGTGAGTTGCACACACCCCGTGGTGTGGCTGAAGGGGCGCGTGAGTTGCACACACCCCGTGGTGTGGCTGAAGGGGCGCGTGAGTTGCACACACCCCGTGGTGTGGCTGAAGGGGCGCGTGAGTTTCTCTCTTAAGAACATTTTCATTTTCCATTATAATCAACCTTGTCCATAATTACTATCGGATTTGCTTTGTCTGCTTTCGTAAGGTGAAGTCCAGGATCTTTCCTTAATTCATGGTTCCAAATCTTGAAGATAACTGTGTTGTAGAGGTCTGATGCAAAGCTCAGACTTTCTTCTATGTTATTCTTCTACAAGACATAAACAGTCTATGTTATCTTACAGACAAAGTCTAGTTATCTTCAAGACAAAACAAGTCTATGTTATCTTCACAAGACAAAACAAAGTCTATGTTATCTTCACAAGACAAAAAACATGTACTAAAGGTCTATGTTATCTTCACAAGACAAAACAAAGTCTATGTTATCTTCACAAGACAAAACAAAGTCTATGTTATCTTCGCAAGACAAAACAAAGTCTATGTTATCTTCACAAGACAAAACAAAGTCTATGTTATCTTCACAAGACAAAACAAAGTCTATGTTATCTTCGCAAGACAAAACAAAGTCTATGTTATCTTCACAAGACAAAACAATGTCATCTTGTCGGTATTGTATACCATTCTTATACAACTTGTCAGACACTGCAACATCATGGAATCTTGATTCTGAGGACCTGTACATAACCTTCACGGCAACAACAACTACTACTACAACTAACCCATCTCTTTGGGTATGACCTACTTCCACTGGGGAATCCCGCCTACCAGTGGCTATGCCCTCGTCTGCTACCCATCCCTTTCCACCTGACGTTAGTATTTAAGCGCCAGCCTCCTTGCCTCTGCTCCACACTGCCGGGTCACCATTTGGAGAAGACCCGAGCCGGATGTACTGGCGAACATACAACAACAAGAAGCCTCTGCTCCACAAACTCCACGACTTCCTTTCTGTTCACACCACTCCAAGGCCGAGAGACTGATTACCTCATCTTTTGTATATAGTTCTACTGTCTTCAAACAATGTCCTAGAATTTGTATTGATAAAGCCACTGGATGGCGAAACGTTTACAATAAAGACACCCAGATGTTGCACATATGTCTTAATTTCACAAAACAATGTATGTTATCTTCACAAGACAAAACAGTTGTCTTCGTTATCTTGAATTATTTAATATGAACAAGTCTTCATGATGTTAAAGTTTATTTATACATTAACGTGACCCAACATTATGTGGGCAATGCAAATATATTCCCGGGTTTTTTTTAACCATTTTTCTCGAAATTCTAATGTTTCTATTAAAATTATTATATATAAAATATATATATATATATATATATATATATATATATATATATATATAGGTAGTAGGTTGGTAGACAGCAACCACTCAGGAGGTACTACCATCCTGCCAGGTGACTGTGAAACAGAAACCTGAAACTGTTTTACATGATGGTAGGATTGCTGGTGTCTTTTTCTGTCTCATAAACATGCAAGATTTCAGGTACGTCTTGCTACTTCTACTTACACTTAGGTCACACTACGCAAACATGTACACGTTTATTGTATACACACTCATCTGAGTTTTCTTTGATTTTATCTTAATATTTCTTGTTCTTATTGCTTTTCCCTTTCATATCCATGGGGAAGTGGAATAAGAATCTTTCCTCCGTAAGCCATGCGTGTTGTAAAAGTAAACTAAAATGCCGGGAACAATGGGCTAGTAACCCCTTTTCCTGTATAGCTTACTAAAAAGAAGAAGAAGAAAATCGTCAAAGTGGGATGTTTGAATGTGCGTGGATGTTGTGCGAATGATAAGAAAGAGATGATTGTAGATGTTATGAATGAAAAGAAGCTGGATGTCCTGGCTTTAAGTGAGACAAAGCTGAAGGGGTAGGAGAGTTTCAGTGGGGGAGAAATAAATGGGATTAGATCAGGGTTTCAAATAGAGTTAGAGCTAAAGAAGGAGTGGCAATAATGTTGAATAATCAGTTATGGCAGGTAAAGAAGGAATATAAATGTATAAATTCAAGGATTATGTGGAGTAAAATAAAGGTTGGATGTGAAAAGTGGGTTATAGTAAGTGTTTATGCACCTGGAGAAGAGAGAAGTGTAAGAAGAGAGAGATTTTGGGAAATGTTGAGTGAGTGTGTGGGGAGTTTTGAACCAAGTGAGAGAGTAATTGTGGTTGGGGATCTTAATGCTAAAGTGGGTAAAAATGTTGTGGATGGAGTAGTAGGTAAATTTGGGGTGCCAGGGTAAATGTAAATGGGGAGCCATTAATTGAGCTATGTGTAGAAAGAGGTTTGGTAATAAGTAATACATATTTTATGAAAAAGAGGATAAATAAATATACAAGGTATGATATAGCACGTAAGGAAAGTAGTTTGTTGGATTATGTATTGGTGGATAAAAGGTTGATGAGTAGGCTTCAGGATGTACATGTTTATAGAGGGGCAGCGGATATATCAGATCATTATTTGGTTGTAGCTACAGTTAGAGTAAAGGTAGATGGGACAAAAGGAAAATGGCAACAGCAAGTAAGAGAGAGGTAAAAGTGTATAAACTAAGGGAGGAGGAAGTTAGGGTGAGATATAAGCAACTATTGGCAGAAAGGTGGGCTAGTGCAAGTAGGAGTAGTGGGGGGGTTGAAGAGAGTTGGGATAGTTTTAAAAATGCAGTATTAGAATGTGGGGCAGAAGTTTGTGGTTATAGGAGGGTGGGTGCAGGAGGAAAGAGGAGTGAGTGGTGGAATGAAGAAGTAAAGGGTGTGATAAAAGAGAAAAAGGTAGCTTATGAGAGGTTTTTACAAAACAGAAGTGTTAGTAGAAGAGCAGAGTATATGGAGAGTAAAAGAAAGGTGAAGAGAGTGGTGAGAGAGTGCAAAAGAAGAGCGGATGAAAGAATGGGAGAGGATCTGTCAAGAAATTTTGCTGAAAACAAGAAAAAATTGTGGAGTGAGATAAACAAGGTAAGAAAGCCTAGGGAACGAATGGATTTGTCAGTTAAAAACAGAGTAGGGGAGTTAATAGATGGGGAGCTGGAGGTATTGGGTAGATGGCGGGAATATTTTGAGGAACTTTTAAATGTCGATGAAAAGAGGGAGGCGATAATTTCATGTACTGGCCAGGGAGGTACAACATCGTTTAGGAGTGAAGAAGAGCAGGATGTGAGTGTGGGGGAGGTGCGTGAGGCATTACGTAGACTGAAAGGGGGTAAAGCAGCTGGAATTGACGGAATCATGACAGAAATGTTAAAAGCAGGGGGATATAGTGCTGGAGTGGTTGGTATTTTTGTTTAATAAATGTATGAAAGAGGGAAGGTACCTAGGGATTGGCAGCGAGCATGTATAGTTCCTTTATATAAAGGAAGGGGATAAAGAGAGTGTAAAAATTATAGGGGAATAAGTTTACTGAGTATACCAGGTAAAGTGTATGGCAGGGTTATTATTGAAAGAATTAGAGGTAAGACAGAGAGTAGGATTGCAGATGAGCAAGGAGGCTTTAGAGTGGGTAGGGGATGTGTAGATCAAGTGTTTACAGTGAAGCATATATGTGAACAGTATTTAGATAAAGGTAGAGAAGTTTTTATTGCATTTATGGATTTAGAAAAGGCATATGATAGAGTGGATAGGGGAGCAATGTGGCAAATGTTGCAAGTGTATGGAATAGGTAGTAAGTTACTGAAGGCTGTAAAGAGTTTTATGAGGATAGTGAGGCTCAGGTTAGGGTGTGTAGGAGAGAGGAGATTACTTCCCGGTAAAAGTAGGTCTTAGACAGGGTTGTGTAATGTCACCATGGTTGTTTAATATATTTATAGATGGGGTTGTAAAAGAAGTAAATGCTAGGGTGTTGGGGAGAGGGGTGGATTAAATTATGGAGAATTAAATGCAAATGGGAGTTGACACAGTTACTTTTTGCTGATGATACTGTGCTTATGGGAGATTCTAAAGAAAAGTTGCAAAGGTTAGTGGACGAGTTTGGGGGAGTGTGTAAAGGTAGAAAGTTAAAGGTGAACATAGATAAGAGTAAGGTGATGAGGGTATCAAACGATTTAAATAAAGAAAAATTGGATATCACATTGGAGAGAGGGATTATGGAAGAAGTAAATGTTTTCAGATATTTGGGAGTTGGTGTGTCAGCAGATGGGTTTATGAAGGATGAGGTTAACCATAGAATTGATGAAGGAAAAAAGGTGAGTGGTGCATTGAGGTATCTGTGGAGACAAAAAACGTTATCCATGGAGGCAAAGAAGGGAATGTACGAAAGTATAGTGGTACCAACACTCTTATATGGGTGTGAAGCATGGGTTGCAAATGCTGCAGCGAGGAGGAGGCTGGAGGCAGTGGAGATGTCCTGTCTAAGGGCAATGTGTGGTGTAAATATTATGCAGAAAATTCGGAATGTGGAAATTAGGAGAAGGTGTGGAGTTACTAAAAGTATTTGTCAGAGGGCTGAAGAGGGGTTGTTGAGGTGGTTTGGTCATTTAGAGAGAATGGATCAAAGTAGAATGACTTGGAGAGCGTATAAATCTGTAGGGGAAGGAAGGCAGGGTAGGGGTCGTCCTAGAAAAGGTTGGAGGGAAGGGGTAAAGGAGGTTTTGTGGGCGAGGGCTTGGACTTCCAGCAAGCATGTGTGAGCGTGTTAGATAGGAGTGAATGGAGACGAATGGTTTTGGGACATGACGATCTGTTGGAGTGTGAGCAGGGTAACATTGTGTGAAGGGATTCAGGAAACCAGTTAATTGATTTAGTTGGACTTGAGTCCGGAAATGGAACAATGCCTGCACTTTAAAGAGGGTCTGAGATAGTGACAGCTGGGAGGACTTTTCTCAGCTGTAGTATCTGAGCTCCTCTGCAAAGACAGTGATTATGTATGGTGTGGTGAAAGTGTTGAATGATGATGAAAGTTTTCTTTTGAGGATTTTTTGGGCACTGCCTCGGTGGGAGACGCCGACTTGTTGAAAAAAAAAAAAATGATATATATATATCATATATATATATATATAAATACTTGGAATCAGCGAAGGGGCGAACGCGAGACTGACGCTAGAAATATTAGAACAAGAGAGCACGGGTGGAAGCTGAACACCTAGAACAAGGGAGCACGGGTGGAACCTGAACACCCAGAACAAGGGAGCACGGGTGGAAGCTGAACACCCAGAACAAGGGAGCACGGGTGGAAGCTGAACACCTAGAACAAGGGAGCACGGGTGGAAGCTGAACACCCAGAACAAGGGAGCACGGGTGGAAGCTGAACACCCAGAACAAGGGAGCACGGGTGGAACCTGAACACCCAGATGAGCCTCAGAAGGGAGGAGCTAGACATAAGTGACTTGGGTATCTTTATTTGAAGACGTTTCGCCAACCAGTGGATTTTTCAAGTCAATACAGAGATGATATACGAAGATGAGGTAATCAGTCCCACAGCCTTCATTGGATATTAGGAAATACCTAATATAAGTGTCGCGAGATACTTGCAGTAAAGTCAATACAAGGTTTAAAAAATACGACAGAGGCTAGGAAACAACAGCAGTTAACTTAATGTTAAAAAATTGGGACCAACAGCTGAAGCTAGACCTCCACATGCACATCAGTACAAACACAATTACTCTTCAGTACAACAGGATCAAACTCCACCAGATAAAGATTCTGCATCTCATTGCCTAAATTAAGTCCAGCTGTGGTTATTGATTCCTCCCCAGTGCAACCTAACGAAATGTTTTCCTCTCTGATGTAAATATACCACAAAGGTTTCAGGGGAGAAACTCGCCTCTCTCCGCCACCTCTACTGCCAACCCCCACACAAGCAGCTGGCCGGGACTACCCAACTGCCCGATACATATCATCAACTGTCAAGGAAAATCATTCGATATCAATTAGTAATACAGAGCTACAACGGGAGTGGCGGCAAATTTTACGCTTCCTTATGCAAATGACACGCGCAGAAAATCAAATTTCGCGCCAAAGCCACGTCACAAAAGGCGGGAAAAACAGTTGAGGCGCGGCAAGCGATTAGACACAGGATTATGGGTAACACTCACCCCGCCCTTCCAATATGCTGCATTAGACACGCCCAGTTAACTTTATTAATTTTTCCCCGGTCTTTCCCTGCACCCTCGTCTGACCGATGGAAGTCTTGACTTTATTAATATGGGGTGCAAGATGTGTGCCCCAAGTTTTCTTGTATTGTTTATTTTAAATAAAATATTAAACAACTTATGAAGAATAAGTCACAGTACCATGGTTGCAACAATTTACAAATATCTCGCACAGAGATGGAACGATACCAATTGTTTTGTCGATACCTAGACCATCAAAAGTTGTTGATACCTATAGTTACTGGAACCCTGGCACAGCCCTCAACTGATACTGGAGAGGAAACTACAGACGACGTTTCGGTCTAACCTGGACCGTTGTCAAGAACGAACCGAAAGGTCGTCTAAAGCTTCATCTCCAAGGTGTGGATTAATTGTAAACAAACACAAATGCAGTATAATGTGATCCTTTATTGACTACGTTTCGTGCACACAGTAGGCTTTATCAAGTCACAAAAAGATCTACCTGGGTGAGAAGTACATGAGTACACTATATATATAGTGGAGAGTCAGGTGGAGAATGTTTGGTAGGCTGGATTTGAAACGGACCTTCACGGGACGGGAGAGTATTATGTTGTTTTAATTTCCATCGTTTGCTGTATAACCCCTGTGGTTTAGCGCTTCTATTTGATTATAATAATAATAATAATAATAATTTCCATCGTATTGGTATTTTATACCTTTTATCTCCAGTGTGGATTAATTAATGAAAACAGAATTAACGTTTTATTTCTAATTTAGTATTCACTCAGCACATCATGTGAACGGCAGCACAAGATTAGATATACAAAATGCCAAGGAACTAGGCTCTAATCCGTTATTGGAGTGTACTCACCGATTTGTACTTACAATTTATGTTTGATGGGGTCGATACTTATCTCCTGGTCCCGCCTCCTAGACCACGTTGATCTATATCACTTAATTTTGGCCTCTTGGGCCTTATCATATCTTGAAGCTGTGTATTAAGTTTGCTTCCACCACTGCCTCACCCAAGTCATTCCACTTTTCAACCATCCTGATTATTATTATAATCAAATAGAAGCGCTAAACCACAGGGGTTATACAGCGCTGCAGGTTATTGCAGGATGCAGGGAGAATGTGTTGTAAGAGGGAGATGGATGATTAGGGTATGGAGTAGGATGGTGGATAGTGCAGGGATAGAGGGTAGCAAGAGATCAAGGTAGAAGGGACTGAGGGAGGTGCTAGAGGTATAATCTTCAGAGTTTGTGTAGTAAGTCAGTTTCTGTCAAAAAGTCAACGAGAGAGTCAGGATTAAAGGAGCGTCCATCAGCAATAAGGGAAGGTAAAGAAAAGGCCGTCAACCATCCTGAGACTAAAATAATATTTCATTATATCCCTATAGCTCATCTGTATCTTCAGCTTCCACCCGTGTCCCCTTGATCCTGGTCCTCTTAATTCAAACAATCTGTTCCTCTCGGCCCTATCAATTCCACTTAAGATTTTCTACGTAGTATTCATATTTCCCCTTGTCATTCTCTCTTAAGGTCGTCAGGTTCATTTACTTAACTTTTATTCATATTGCATTCCTCTCAGTTCTGGTACTAGCATAGTTCCAAACCTTTGAACCTTTTCCAATTTCACATGCTTGATAAGGTGTTGGCGCCATACTGGGGCCGCACTCAAGGACTGGCCTAACATGTAGTGTACAAGGCACTGAAGGATTGCTATTCTGGAATAATGCGAAGATGAAGCATGAGAACAGAGACTCGTATACTACCCAAGATGAAGTGTGGGAAATCTTGAAGACGACTGAAGAGGCGGGGTCCACCAGAAGCAAGAATGTAAGAACTGAGACTTGGGACCTACATAGGCTAGTAGGCTTGCTACAATGCCTCTCAATGACAGCCACCTGACCATGGTTTTATCAAGTCATGATAAAGCTCTACATAGAGCGAAACGTTCCCCCAATAAAATGTTTATTCTTAAACGTCTCTATATCATCATTGCCAGCAGTAAGCCATGTAGATCTAAATTTCTTCTACTGTTCGCTAGTAATCAGCCTCATGTAAACTATGGACAGCGTCTCAAAGCATTCAGAATTTACTCTCTGGAATGGAAGTGAGATAGGTAGCTCATACATGGAAAATATCTCAAAGCCTCATTATTAACCTGTAGACTAAAACTACTGGAGTGAGAGATATGCGAGGTTAATTTAAATATCTGTGACTGCTATCGACTACACGAGGATCATTATGGCTTTATGTCACCTGTACACCATCAGTCAAGAATACTTAAATACAAAAAATAGGAATAAGTTTTCACCGTATATACACTGATTTATACACCTCTCGGTGTATATAACAAGTGGGGCTAGGCTTTTCTGTCGATTGCTTGTTCAACCAGACCGTTATTGTTAGCGGCCCACTGGTACACATACCCCTCACAGCCTGGTTGATGTGTTATGTATACCTTAGACCTCGTCTCGAGAGAGCAGGTACTGCCTATTTCAAACACTTACCTGACCTTTTAGCATTTGACAAAGGTTCTGTTTGAGAATCGAAAGGCCTCAAGCTCTATTTCCACACCCCTATAGTTCATTTTCATACCCTAGTTCCTGTCTTCTAATTATATATATATATATATATATATATATATATATATATATATATATATATATATATATATATATATAGTATTGATCCTGGAGCTGTATAATTTTTTTACTAAGACTATAAGAGTGTAGGAATGTGGAGGTGGGTGTCACAGTGATCTTGGTAGCAGGAGTGTGCGCCTGTGCAGGAGGTCGCTACTGAGGGCACATGCGCTGTTGGAGGCGCCAGATCTCCACTAATATGAAGGCCAACAGCTGTTTCCCCAGCGACCAATCACCGACACTTGCTGCTACCTCCCTCAACTCTCACAATTTATGTGGAAGATTCCGCTGTCAAGAACGCCCGGTCAGACCTAATCTAGAACCCTTCTTATATTGTATCTTTACACCAATACTTTAATTAAACAATAAAATGACAGTGTTTCATCATTAATATCCAAATTAAACTGCCACGGAAATATTGAAGCCAATGGGTATTTTCTGGCGGGCGAGAAGGGGTGTATGTGGTATACAACTAATAAAGTGGCAGATTTCCGTGATGGATAATGTCTGTGATTCACTCCCTTCCCTTTCTGACTTAACAGACATGAGCCCTGTTTGTGACACGTCATACATGACTCCCCTAATGTTTCGGACACACCTGTCATACATGATTTACTAACAATTTAAACTGTTATATATTACCCGTGTACATAAAACAATGGTGGAACGCGACGCGGTATAGTTGCTGTTGCTTCTCCGATATCAGTAGTGTAATAAGAATGAAGTATAGAGGGAGACTCGTCCGGGTGAAAGAGAACCAATGGCCGGGCGGAAGGCTGTGATTTTGGGGATAATATTTGCTATAGTAATGATGGGGCGGGGCGTCGAGTGTGTGGAGGGATGGGGAGGGCGTGAGGAGGGGATGGAGAGGCGTGAGGAGGGGGGTGAAGGGGCGTGAAAGTCAGTTTCTGATGGTAGAGGCGCCAATGTAGCAGCAGCAGGTGTACCACTCAGACAAGTGCACCACTAACTGCCCTCTGCGTAGCATATAGTGCCACTTAGTATCCTCTGCACAGCGTCTAGTGTCACTAACCCACCTCTGCACAGAGTGTGATGCCACTAACCCACCTCTGCACAGCATCTAGTGTCTCTAGTACCACTAACCCACCTCTGCACAGCGTCTAGTGCCAATCCAATTTGCTGCTGCTGGTTCGTCTCTTACAGACAACAAAAGCTATGGTAACTTCGCTATAAATCTCGACAACGAATATGACCTTATATACACAATAACGAAATATCTCAACCTTGTAATTATTAGCAGAAATGCAAGTGTGTGATCTCCAAGATGTCTAGAAAATTTAAGAAAATCCCCATAAATCGCTAGTGTATATTAGGGCCAGACACAGGCCAGACTCTCACAGGTATTTCTCCATCAATATCAATCACCTCTGTGGGCCAGCTACACCTTTGTGTATATAATCTTAGCCACATAAATATCGTGAAAGAGGAAGGAGAATCTCCGGGTGGTTGAAGAGAGAGGGCGTGGTAGGCACAAGAAGACTTTGGAGGTTTATTCTGTGGGTACTGACCAACGCCACGACGGTGGGTACCATGTCTGCGGGGTGTCTGGGGCGGCCCCTCCCCACTTACCCCCCACAGCCACCTGACCACGCTCCTGCCAACTTATGGGACATAACCTCCACAGGTGAGACTTACTGACCTTTCCATTTATATAAACAATATCAGTTACATAACTAACAATTGTAATAATGTTGGTAGAATTACCGACAATATGCCAAGTAAAAGGACACATGTGCAACTAATGCGACATTTTTATTGTGGCAACGTTTCGCTCTCCATGAGTTTTAAGCAGTAACTGCTTGACAAAGTTCCTGGAGAGCAAAACGTTGCCATAATAAAAATGTCGCATTACTTGTACGTGTCCTTTTACCTAACATAATTACAAACAACAAACGTTCATTCAATACTTTCTCAAAATTTGCACGTCGTCTATATTACTTGTAAATCAATACTGACATTAATTCATAGATGGAACGAAATCATGCTATACAGGTACACCTATTAAATTAAAATCACCTATCAAATTATGATGGTATGTAATACTGAAAAATTGACGAATAAGACATGTGCAATACTTAGGCATCTTTACTGCCGGAGCGTTACCCTTGCACACAGCCTTCTTCAGTAGAATATAGGCGAATGTAATACTAGACACACTATGACTCACGAAATCGTAATGACACGATTGCAAACAAACCATACCACGGGTGGGGTTCGAACCCCACCCGTGGTATGGTTAGACATACTAGTAGTTGTTCTGACGTGATCAATCCGTCAGCCATGGTAGGTCAGTCTTTCAAGTCTGTTAAACATATCTTCATCAAAATATAAGACAGGAGAAGTAGTTCTGAGGTGATGAGTCCATCAGTGTTGGTATAAGGCGGTCAGTCTCACAAGCCTCGGGGCTACGTGTACAAATGTACATCGCAACAACTGTTGCAGATTCAAACATAACTACGTTTGATGATGTCTGTAAACGTTAATGCTATAATGTGTATATTAAGGAATATCTCGCATTTAACTATAGGTTTTACTTGTGTAGCCTGAACGTAACTTTATTAAACTTATCCTAACATAACTTATCTCAAAAAACTTCACTTGGGACACATACAAGTAGAGGAAGTCTTCTTTAAAACACCGTTTCGCTCTAATTAGAGCTTTTTTAAGTCAACTTAATACAGCCCTGCTTAGCGCGGAATGTTTTTCCAACAAGGTTTGTTCTTATATACGTGACATTTTTATTAAGAATAAGTTTCTCCCACCAGACATATCATCGAATCTTAAGCTACCTAACACAACACGCGTTTCTTCCATACACGTCTCGGCATTATATTCAGAACCTTGTTTAATACAAGGTTTGTTCTGTATACTTGCCTTTATAAATATACATAAGCACAAGAGCAAGTGAATATAAACAAAAGATCACGTGAATATAAACAAATCTATCTCTACAATATTACTATATACCAAATCAGGGAACGGGTGAGGTTTGAACTCATGGCAAGCAAGTCCTAAAACTCGCAGGCCAGTGTACCGTTCATATATGAAAGAATGCCAGTGAAAAAAATAATAAACAATAATTGTGGAGAAATTTATCTCCATAAAGGGGACGATAAGGGGGCTAAACCCCCTCTACGTTCCCATACTGGCGGTATAGGTGTCGGTGTTAGCAGAGATGAAGGGAGATCTTATATCTTTCAACGAAATAATAATAATGTAACGATAATAATTATATAATAATAAAATTGGAGATTTTGTTATTCTTGAGCGCTTGTTCTAGCAAGAACTTCACAAGAGCTGTGAATCGACCCCTACAACCACATTTAGGTGAGTACAAGCCATAACTGCAGCAACAACGGTGAAAAAGAAATACTAAAGATTATACCTTTGATGAGTTTCCAGAGTTTTTTTTACTCCCGGAGCCCGGCCGGGGCCAGCTTAACTAGTGCTTGTCGGTCAGTCAGGCAAGTGACGGGAAAAACACTGTTTATATTCAAGAATGACAGAAAAAGAATAAAAAGTCACAATATCGTGACTGAACCAATTCACCAAAAACCCGTACTCAGGAGAGGAACCATATGGCGACGTTTCGATCTATTCTTGACACTGTTGATGAATAAGACACTTGTGCAACAGTGGTGGAACTGCTGAACAAAGCTCCTGGATAGCGAAACGTTGCCGCAATAAAATGTCTCAGTATTTGCACGTGTCCTTTTACCTAACAATACTTGGGTCTGTGATAAATGGTTTTGAAAACAGACAAGTTGATCTTAATACAAGGATTTCTTCAATACTTGTCCAACCTGTGGACGGATGGTTCTTCTGTGATCTGTCGTCACGTGAAGGAGGGTATTATTATTATTAAAATCATGAGGAAGCGCTAAACTCACGAAGGTAGGGTAGCCGATAGCACTATTCTCGACCGCAGCAGCGGTGACAGTTGATGGTGCTGACTCGATGTTTTAAGTGGACATTTTATGCTCGGGTAATTTCCAGTGGCTTAGTGATAAGCCCTTACTAAACCAAGATGACCCAGAAAAAACTGTTAGGACTATTAGCTTCGGAGAATTAATAAAGCAGGATAACCCAAGAAAGCCAAGAAACCTGGCTTATTTACATTGGATTCCTTAAACCCTTTTTCAAGATGGAGCCAAAACACTTGAATAACTCACAGGATAATATGTCGAAGAAATTTCAAGACAGAAAAAAGTATTTTCTAAGCAACTTTTCTCGTCTGGATGGAAATCACTGTTACAAATCATAATGTCACAGGAAAAAGCCTATAATTACTCCCTATTTTTTCTAAGATCGTGGTGTGAATAATAGTGGATAAAATTATCTTTGCTGGTAGGCATTCTGCAAACTGAACTGTCAACGTCTGTTACGAGAAGAGCGTCAAGGATGAGCAGAATTATCATAGTGGACAAAAGAAAAAGTCGTCATACTCAATAGCAGGAGCTACCAAACAAAGATACTGCGACTTGAAAAAAAATGCAGTATAATGCGATCTTTTATTGACGTTTCGCTCACACAGTGGGCTTTATCAAGTCACAAACAGATCTACCTAGAGAGAGGATAAGCCTCTCCATACAAATACTTCAAGACCCAGACAGGTAAAAACCTTCACTCTTCAAACACTAAACAAGGGCACAAAAACTTTCCTCACTGAAGCCTAGGTGTCCGCCACCTCAGTCTTGATGAATCTGAAGCTTAGGTTGTTGTTGTATGTTTGCCGGTACATCCGGCCCGGGTCTTCTCCAAATGGTGACCCGGCAAGAAGAAGCTTAGGTAGGAAGATAGAAGCTTATATAGGCTTCACGTGAGGTGAAACAGTCGAAGGCATCGTCACCAGTAGGCGGAACTCAATAGTGGCAATTGTTTATGCCCAAGAATTGGACCAGTACCTAGCAAATATGTTGCAGACGACATCCTCTGTCAAGATTCCATGGTGTTGCTGTGCGCGACACATCTGTTGCTGGGTGTGACACATCTGTTGCTGGGTGTGACACACCACCAACAAGCAAGCAGTGATTAGAAGCAACAGAGGACAGATTGTATCCATCAAGTGTGAGGGAACCGTCAATACCAGGCAGCTATGGAGATGAACACACCAGGTGTCGAATAGTTCACTCACCGCCAACACCACCACCACCTCCCATCAATCTTAATGGAAATTCCCTTTAAAATACTTTTGAAATATCACTTCCTCACACTAACACTTAAAGCTACTATGATATATTTTAATCCCTATTTCCTTACTTATGTCGCTGTTTATATATAAAAAAAATTACGACACTCAAACCCTTCCAGAATTAGGCAGCGAGACAGAGATCACTGGAAATTGAATAGTTGAATATGTGAGGCACACAGGTGCTGCCAGCACACGTGTAGGTCAGCAGGCGCTCAACTGCATGCTATAGTACAATGCTGCTATCTAAAATACACGCAACAAGGACCCCAATGACTTTTTTGGTCTACCCTGGGTAATTTACACATCTTATTATGTATGATAATTGATAATTATACTTAGGTGTACTTGTTCCTAAATGAACTTACTAATAACAGCAACAGCCTGGTTGACCAGGTAATCAACAGGGAGGCGTGGCCCAGGCTGGGCCGCAAAATAAAAGAAACGTTTGAAACAGATCACAGGTAAATCATAGGTAAAATTCTAGGGGGATACCTCGATGATTGAAGGGTTTTTCGTCCGAGGAATTAGAGCTACCCTTCCTCTCCTCGGATCAAACCTGTTTAGTTCTCACTCCCCAGGCACTGTGTGATCCCCTACAGGTTTATTACTGTATTAAAGGAAGAAACGCTAAACCCACAGGGGCCACACAACGCCTGGGAAACGGAAGGCAATCACGTTCGAAGAGAAGGGGAGCAAGGCTTCAAATCCTGGGATCAAGAGCTCTTTGGCAGTATTAAGGCCCCATCTGGAGGGAGGTTCTTACGGGTCTATGCTTTCCCATGAATATATATTTTTCAAATTGAACCAGGTCTCAATTATTGCGATAATATATATATGATTCCTGCACATGAAATTAATCTTAGTTCGTCTATTTCTAGCACTCCTACTATTAGTATAGTAACCTTATGGGAACTATCCATCCACCGTCTCTGTTGACCATTTCATGTTTTTATTATTATTATTATTATAATCAAATAGAAGCGCTAAACCACAGGGGTTATACAGCCCATGTTTTTATTAATAACTAAGTGATGAACAATAATGTTTTTGAACGTTTTCCTAAAGTGTCTTGGTAATTTTTGTTCCTTCCAATACTAGTGTTGCAACCATTTTTTCTCACACCCCCAAACCTGTATCTTCTGTCACAACGGCCCCCTCGACACAGTTGGCTAGCGCTACCATTCATGCTCCGGAGACATGTTTGCCAGAAAATTATCCCAGTTGCCAACGAATGGGATTGCAGCATTTATCTAGCCAGCAATTTGCACCAATTTCCCTAGACATCCATCCATTCATTTCTCAATCCTCTTCTAGGCAAAATTCTACATGTGATTAGGATTTCTCCTCTGGACCTAATTAAATCTATAGCTGCATTTGTGACCCTCAGTTTCTTGACTCAGAAATTTCCACTCTTCCCAGTTCGTTCTCTCGCCTTGGCCATCCTTCCGATTTCATAAACTACCTACTCACATGCTAGACGGACTTCTCTCCCAAACTTTCTTATCTTGTGAAATCTCCTATCCTTTGCCTTCCCTATATTTCCAGTCTCCCAAATCTTAACAACTCTCTCCGTTCTTTAGACATCAAACTTTCTTTTCGCCAAACTAATACTCTTCGTAGTAATCTAGTTCGTACCTCTCCTGCTTCCGAATCTACTCCATTTCCTACTCCTCTTGTCCTCTTTAATACCGTGGAGAAGCTGGCCGCTCTCTTCCTGACAGACTTAAGGAGCACAAAAGAAGTGTTAGCCTTGCCGACATTAACAGTGTTCGTTTCTGTCATGTTAGAGATCACAGTCTTCCTATTAACTGGTCCTCTGGTAAAACTGTCTACCCTTCTAGCCTTCACAGAAGCCGTCTTGTTGAAGAATCCCTTATACACAACTTTCCTCGTGTGTATCATAGTTCTGGCTTTGTCTCTGTAGATGCTTTCCTTTCTCGTTACATTGTTAAATGCTCCAAACTTCAGAACACTCGTGACTTGACCTGATTTTTATCTCCTCCTCTCCCCACCTATTAATCTTTCCAATATTTTCTAACGTGGGTTTTGACCTATGGGATTTGTTCCGCAGGGATTTTGTCCTACCTCCGAGGTCCATTAGCCCTCCTGCAGCGCTCCTCTGTTCTCCCTTAGACTACCTCTACTGCTACTATTATTACTATTCCTTCACTTACTCTCCAACCTACGCTCCTTTTTTTCACTATTATTACTACCTTCTTATTGCCACCTCAATCATTGTTGCACTTCTATTAATACCACTACTACATTATCATTACTCCCCCTCCCCTCCAATTCTACTTCTCCTGTCCCTCCCCCCTTGTATATATTATGGCTCCCTTCCTTTGTGTTTGTTTATTATTAAATTATTGTAAACTTATCTAAAATATATTTAGTTGGATTAGGCTAAATTAAATTGCGCTTGTTATAATAAGGTTAGGTAAGTTTGCTAAGGTTCTTTTGGTACAAAATTATTAATTTTTACATTAACATAAATGAAAAAAAATATATCTTTAAACGTATATGAGAATATTTTAGAAAGGATTTAATTTTAAATGAGTTCTTACTAATTGACCAGTTTTACCTCTTCGGCACGACATATACATATACATTTTAAAATTATGACATCCGGTAAACCAGGTGAGCCAACTGTAATTAAAATAACAAAGAATCAGTTTTATGCAGCCCCACGAAAAAATCGTAGTGGAAGAATATCCTCGGTAAATCCTAAGTTTTCCCATTGTTGTTAATAAGTGACGCACTACACTAGCAGGACAAACTGCTGCCTCCTGCTCCTCGCCCGCCTCCTCCATCATGATGGACCGCCTCCTCCATCATGATGGACCGCCTCCTCCATCATGATGGACCGCCAACTTCATCTTTTACTCGATATAGCTCATTCCAGCACCACCAACCGTAATCGTTCACATTTGAACGTTTCCAGTTTTTAATTTTTGTTTTGGTTCTACTTATTACCAGAGGTATCGCTGGACTATATTTAATTTGCTTATTTATGGCTAAATATACGTTTTTATAGTTTCATGTAACTTAGCCTACCTTAACCCCCCCAAAAAAAAAAAAAAAAATTACACAAAGCGGCATTGTACTTTTGTATTTTGCTATTACATTCATGGAAAAACGATAAATCCTTAAGGGTCGCACAATGTTTTTGGTATAAGACTTAATCAGGTTTGATCCAAAGGGGCAGGTTTAACTAAATACTACAAGAGCCCTAACTTCCTTGAAAGAAAATCCATGACGAGGGACTTAAAATGCAAGATATCTGTAGTAAGTTATAGAGGAAGACCCATCTAAGATTCTCTTCCGTCGGGGCAGACCGATTTAATATCTTAGTTTGCTTAGCCTAAATACACGTATGCAATGCAACGAATCTAGGCAGTACATAGTAAAATTGTGTTAGCGTATCCAGTGTAAATCATTATATCACCAATGCTACTCTTATAATGACTGCATGGCATATACAATTTTTTTTACAAAGCACTGGACTAAAGAGATCTCCCAGTGGATTGACTAGTTCAAATATTTAACAACAAATATAGACCACAGAAGACTGACACGAAGACCTTGATCCCGTACAGAACACATCTATCCATCTGCATCCATTCTAACAAGTGTATATAGGATAAAATATTGCTTACCAATAATAAAGTCAGCTTAAAGATCAAAGTGGTGTAACAGACGTTATGAAGGGTATAGAATCTTGGTGAAGCGATGCCACAGGAAGGCATGCAGCTCCTCCTGTCAGGGCCAGGAGGAACTATGTCTTATCACATGACAGGACCACCTCCGGCTCCTCCTGCCACCACAACCACAAACTTGTTATTCTCCCACAATATATATATATAACAAATACATTCCGCTTAAACGTGTTCCCGCACAAATATCTTGCTACGCAAATTCATTCCCGCAAAACTAAGATACTGCGCATTTTCTTTTTTTATCATTAATTGCATGTGTTGTTAATGATACTAGTAATGCTGTGACTGGAAAAAAAAGTTAAGATAACTTATTTTTCGAATTACATCTACTCTAAAATAATTATAGTTAATAAAAATGATTGAATGCCGAGTTATTCCAACTGTTACATTATTAACACGTGTATACAACATTTTCTAATAAATAAATAAATAAAATTCACTGCGAACTTATTAGGAAAAAAATTAAGTATTTTTTTTGTTTCCTTACAATTTTCATTTACAAATTATCAAAGCTTTAGTAAGACTTTCAACACAATATGCTTCTGGAAATAGATTATATTCATAGAGAAGCGCTAAAACCCTAAGGGTCATACCGCGCCTAGGAAGTGGGTGGTAATCAGATTTGATCCAAGGGGAGGTGAGCCCTTCTCCAGTATCAAGCAATTCCTCTTGAAACGACTTCTGTATCTAGACCAAATAAATTTTTCCCTATTTACTCCTTTTCCATTCCCGTCAAATTATGTGCGTAGAACAGTGTTATCTTAATATTTCTTAACTTGATTTTCATATGATTAACTTTAGGTGTCCAAATATATCCTACACATTATTATTACATTCACGGGGAGGGCTAAACTCGTAG
The DNA here is from genome assembly GCA_009830355.1 of Cherax destructor. NCBI lineage: Eukaryota > Metazoa > Arthropoda > Malacostraca > Decapoda > Parastacidae > Cherax > Cherax destructor. The sequence goes on along the minus strand of WNWK01001170.1, from coordinate 57,483 downwards.
GACACATGCAGCGACTGGGGAAATGGAAGGCATTCATATTCGATCCAATAAAGGATAGATAGGGTCCAATTCCTTGGTTCAAAAGCCTCTCACCGCTGTCATGGAACTTGAAGGACATGGCCTACACAGAAGTATCATCGTCCAACCATAGGTTTTCATATTCATTTACAATAAATACTGCAAACAATCGCCAACGAACGATTAACAATATACACTTGATGAGGGAATAAAGTTTGCCGATGACACTAAAGTAGGTGGTTAAATAATTTCTGATGTGGACACTAGAGGCTACAGGATTACCTGGATAGCTTAATGTTTTGGTCGAAGTTGCACATGCAATTCAATGCAGATTACTGTAGAGTTCTAATTCTAGGAAAAGGAAATAACTATGGCACTTACAGTATAACGTAAATAATGTAGATCTTAGTCAAACCAAATGCGCAAAAGATCTAGAAGTTCTGGTTAGCAAAAATTTAAAGCCACGAAAACTGTCTATAAGTGTATGCAATAATGCTATTACATTCTTAACCTTCATATCAAGTATAAATAATAAAGTCCTAGGGTTATACTTCAACTTGGTTAGACCTCATTTAGATTATGCTGCGCAGCTCTTACCTCCACATTACAGGATAGACATAAATACGCTCGAAAATATATAGAGAATGATGAAGCTGATTCCATGTACATATTAGAAACCTTTCCTACAAAATAGGCTGAAGGTACTGAACTTGACCTCTCTTTAATTAAAGGCGTAGAATTAGGGGAGATATGAAGTGTATAAATGAAAAACAGGAATAAAGGGGGATATAAATAGCATGTTGACAATATCTAACAAAGAGAGGACTCGCAGCAATGGATCAAAGTTGGAGAAATTTAAATTTAGAAAGGATTTCGGGAAGTATTTGTTTGGCTAAGAGAGTTGTAGGTAAGTAGAACAAACTTCCAGGTACCGTAATTAAGGCAAGAACGTTAGGTATTATTATTATTATAATAAAAAAGAAGCGATAAACCTACAAGGGTCGGAACTTTAGGTAGCTTTATAAGCCGGACGGGTACATGACTGGGTGTGGGTAGGTGTGAGTTAGACCTGCCTAGTAGGAGCCCGTAGGCCTGCTGCATTATTCCTTGTTAACAGCTCCTTGTGGCTATTGTGCATTTATAATATATTGTATATATTATGAATAAACTTTATTATTAATAAATTAAAATCACTAAAAATTCGGCCTTTTGTAGATCAAGTTTTCCAAAGACGTGAATACTCCAAACAGAACTCGGGTTTTTCCCCCTCACATAATTTCTAAGATGAGACCCACAACACCCGACTAACATCCGAGTACCGTTTTTAACTGATTACTGAGATCACTTCTTTTTACTTAGCAAAACTGGATATATGAGTAGTGTGCTGCTATTCCATTCTATACGATAGTTCCACAGTAGGAACAAAAGCTAGACAAGTTTCCCTGTCATATTCTATCACACAGGACGGGTCACATACATAGTGTTGAAGTGTGTCAACCTGTGCTGGGAGATTTCAGTTAGGCAATGAAGATATTGCCAAGTCATTCATTAAGCCAAACCATACCGCGAGTGGGAGAGAACCCGCGACTCTCTGATCGCGGGTTCTATCCCCGCCCGTGGTATGGTTTGTTTGCAATCGTGTCATTACGATTTCGTGAGTCATCCATTAAGGTTCAGCAACCTCAAAGGGCTGTTTCAACAAACTACAGTTTCCAATTACTTGGGAACTGCCATCGCTCAAGCTGGCCTATCCTACACACAGGAAAAATATATACTATATTTTTTTATAAAGATATCTCCATCATGGCAGAGTGAGGCAGCAAAGAGAAAGAGCACGCTTGGGATGGAGGGGGAGGCCGTATGTCCGCCATTTTCTCCTCAGTGGCGTCCATCCCTGCAAGGAACACTGGTCTCTGCCACTCAACGTCAAAACACATCCCCCTCCACTACTTTATCACACCATATAATTTGATAAAGATCAACGAAATGTTGCCACAATTAAAGCTTGTTCTGCAACGTGTGTAGTATTCAACATTGTCGGCATACGTCATATGGATTCAGGCTCTTACAGTTAACTATATTTACTTGATTATGAACCAAGTTGTGGTTTAAAACCTTAAAACAAATTCTGAAGAACATGGAGGTGATCCCATGTTGCTGGGCCCAGAGCAGCAGCATCTGGACAATGTTTCTTCAGTCATTAAGTTCATCAATTTTGAAGTCATGACTAAGTATATACCCACAGTTATGGGTATATCAATACAGTACAGGGACAAAAAGAAGAGACTAAAGAGGCAGACGATGTAATCAGTCCCTCAGCCTAGCAGCAGGTATAGAAACGTCTATATAATAAAGATACCCAGTTGTTGCATGTGTCTAATTCTTAAACATGTCGGCATTATATGCATACCATTGATATTATATTATTGAAGTGGTGGGCGAAACGTCTTTAAAATAATGATACCCAGGTGTTCACATATCTTATTTATCAACTTCTCGGTATTGCATATCATTAATGTAATGACAGGGGCTGTTGTCAGATAATGACCTGTTAAGTAGTTAAACATTCGCTGGTCTACCCCAGCTAGCTTTTATACCCTATTTTAAAAACGGATCACCAGACCTAGGATACCTGATCACAAAAAAAGCATAACATCAAATGATAAAAACAGAGATGAAAATAAATGATAGAAGCTATTGTAAGTAGCATTAAAAAGTATACCTTGGTAACTGGTGTGTTTTAAATAGGTGTCAATTTTATTTGACACTAGACCAACACCTGTATGCTTCAAGTGGTTAGATATATACATGTGGTGATTTTTTAATAATACACTAAATAATGTGTGCACATTTACGAATGAAACTGTTTTAATGCGTATGTAGCAAGATAGTTTGGCACTACTTAAAGTATTTAATGATAAGTTATATTCAATTTGATTATACAATAGAGGGAATCTAGACTAGGTCAAGTACCAAGTTAAACTAGGGAGAAGCACAATATTTATATAGCCAGAATGCACTGCTATGTAGCACGCGCCTTACTTAGTCCGAGCATTATTTTACATAGATTAATTTACAGGATAAGAGGTGTTATCCTATATCAGCAAATTTCAAGGCCCGGTCCTGTCTACAGTACTACCACCATTTCCCAACCCCCACGATGCCACCCACAACAGTCAACAAGACAATGTACACCTAGAATTTTGTCTATTAGTGTATATAAGCTGAGTTTACCTTAAGTCCTATTATATAAATTAAAGTATTCTTGACTGGTGGTTAACCGGTGACATGCGGCCTTAATGGCCCATTCTACATACATGTGTGTCCACATACCTACTAACTGCCGCTGGTGTCGGATATCGATGAATAACTTCACAGTTTATCCTATTAAAAAATGTAGACAAATATCAAAACTACAACACCTCACTAAATGTCTTAAACTATCAGTATCACCATACCGTATGTTCTCCTGCCAATGTATCACCTGTTCAAAAGAATTTTTCAAGTCATTGACATGAACGTCCACTAAATATTTTGTTTTAGCATTAATTTGATTGTCACTATAGTGAATTGATGCTATCCATAATACACGAGGAACATTACGCTAACACAACTGGACGGCAATTCTAAAGAGCTAACAACTATTATACGAACATGTTGCATTTACAGTGAAGATGCAAATGCATGAATGTCAATGGTAAGTTCAAAATATATTAACGTGCATATACATATGGGCATCACAATGCCTTAAGCAGAGTTACAACCTACATATTTTCAGCCTATTTACAGATATATAAAATCTATTACACTATATACATCAAGTTTCCTAACACCTGCTGACCATGTTAACTAACAATAGAGAAGTACCTATGACTTTGTTGGCTGTGGGTCGCATCTTGGAAAGGACCTAATTACCAGTCCAACGGAAACAAGCCACACTGCTTGGCTTTCTTGGGTTTTCCTGAGTCACCTCTAGATTTACTACGAATAAAATCTTATCAAAGAAGCATAAGCATTCGCCACCTGCCGGAAATAACACGGAACTCGTAAAAAAATGGAGACAATTCAAAAGACAATAACTTTATCATGAAGTCCACAGTAGTGACCACTAATCAAGACCACAATAACAGGCTAAATAATAGCCTTTACGACCGCGCAAAATTCTGTCCACGAATCAATTTTTTTAACTTGACTTTAAGGTAGAGTTTATTGGGCAATACCACTTATTCTATAAGTGACCGAAGGTACCAGCATTAAGGCAGTACTACAGCATATGTTTCAACAAAAACAGCTGACATACCACTGGCAATGTCAACTCTATCCTAGTTGTTTCAATATTCAATCGATAGCACTACCTCTTCACATTACCACGAACTCCAGCAAATCCACATATTTGGTTGAATTGTTACGAATCTTAGTTATAAGTTCTCACCTTCCTCATACATGTTAGTAGTATTAATTACATGTTTCTGTATTTTACGACTAAGACAAAAAAAAAAAAGTTTTAAAACAAAATCCAAAGTGGCTGCGCCACTTTTTCTTGCCTCTCTCTTACTATATATTTACCCACAACCCTTTTCATTGCTTTATCCTACACCTCGATCCCTCTCACCCCACCCTTGCCAACTCTTCGGCCAACAAAAAAAAGTGCGTATGCTTATCCTCTTCTCTACACACTGTGCACTGAACTCTTACAAATTTTTCAAGGTTGGGCAAATTATTGGTTTACAAGTTCTAATCCAACACTACTTTCAGTATCCACTGATCAATCAGTAACCATCTAGTCGAAACCTCTATTAAATTCAGGGGTGATAATAGCTAGATACTCATTTATTGCAATATGAACTACAGTTATTGACAAGCGTGAGGCTACCCGCCGTCAGATTAATAACGAAGAAGAACCAAATCTGTAGAGGTCATACAGAGGCAGGGGAATGAGAGTTAATCAGGGAGTGTAGCTTCAATTGCCTGAATCAAGATACCTTCATCAGCATCAAGGCACCCCCTGAAGGGATCCGGTGCCAAAGAAGCTGGCAAGGGAAAGATTCAACGTGACTTTAATCCCAGAAGGATGCGGCAGGTGTCACTCACTGTCGCCTTACCCAATATAAACTTCATCTCTAAATTTCTACCAGACTCGATGAAATTCTGATAAAACTGACTTAAAAATTGTCTTAACGATTAATAATAGGTTAATAGCAATGGTTCTTTTCAAAATTGAAGTTCGGCACGCCTTTACGTCCCCAATTAATGAGATGTACAGTACCTCATTACCCAAGAAGCCCCCGCCGCTCCTCGCCTACCAGTATAAATACTAGCGCGCTTTCATCATTGCCCCCACATAGTTACAATCATAACCATGATATTTAATGAGGTGGACCGGTAAGCCAGTGGAAGTCCTCGGTCAGATAACCAAAAGCTCCAACTGTGGGTCATACGACTAAGTCTCGTGTCAGGAAACTCTTGTCCTGTTTCCTGACAAACATTATACCTTCCTCACTTCCTCCACTTTCAATAAATTTAGGAACGGGTCTTCCACCACATATCCTCCAAAAACACTCCTCTCAACACCGTCAAGAGCACCGCCTTTTCCTGAATCCTGCCTGCCGCCTCCAACTAACCAAGACCATCTCCGGGCGACTTCCTGTCCCTCTTACATCGCCAAGAATGTTCCGCTGCTTTGTTTATACCTGGCTCTTTCTCTACGGCAGAAGACACTCCTCTCCAGAGCTATTCTTCGTCTGTCCCCACTTCAAGGCTCACTCCCATGAAGTGTTTCCGGGATTCTGTCATTTGTCTCATTGCTTTTTCTTTTACTGAAGAGGACCTCAGCTGAGGAGTCGAAATACAGACTGCCATTCTTCCTTGCTTTTGCCTCCTGTGGAATTTACTCTCTTACTGATAAGTGTTCATTACACTTTGTTAAAGATAAGATAAGATTTCTTCGGATTTTTAACCCCGGAGGGTTAGCCACCCAGGATAACCCAAGAAAGTCAGTGCGTCATCGAGGACTGTCTGTCTTATTTCCATTGGGGTCCTTAATCTTGTCCCCCAGGATGCGACCCACACCAGTCGACTAACAACCCAGGTACCTATTTGCTGCTAGGTGAACATGACAACAGGTGTAAGGAAACACGTCGAAATGTTTCCACCCGCCGGGAATCGAACCCGGGCCCTCCGTGTGTGAAGCGAGAGCTCAAGCCACCAGACCACCGGGCTAGTATATTAGCTGTCGACTGAATTTACAGGTTAAGAGAGTTGTTCTACCTCAGCACATTTCAAAGCCCAACCTTATTTAAGGTATACTATACTACAACCCTTAGAATGCCACCCACAACAGTCGACTAATACCCAGGTACCTATCTTGTGAGGAATTCCTCTATAAAATTATATATATTCTTCACAATTTACTGCTAGAACTGGGGCCAAAAGACATATAAAGACTTGCCTATATATTTTAACTAGCCCAGGATAACGCCACTTTAAAAGTCTATATACGTATAACAATTCTGTCCACCTACTCAGCCAGAACTAAATATTTCTCAGAATTATTCCTCAAGCGCTGTGCGTGTGAGGAATAACAGCCATCTGGTTTGATCCATAAATCAGATAGGATACTCGTTAACAGTTATAAATTAAACAGTCTAGTTAGCGGCCTGCTAAGTTCCATCTTACATTCTTCAAGAACTCTTGAAAACAGTTCTTCGTCCCGGGGGTCTTGGTCCGTTTAATCGATTTACTTGTTCAATAACCATCTCTAATAACTGTAATAATAATATAATAATATCTTTATTTACTACAAGTACATGTACATGGTATACAGTCCTAGCTGACATCAATGACATACTACTATATAGAAAACCCCTTGTTATGCTGAGCATTTCGGGCAAATTAGGTCAGTGTCCCAGGATGCGACCCACACCAGTCGACTAACACCCGGGTACCCATTTTACTGATGGGTGAACATAGACAACAGATGTAAAGAAACACGCCCAATGTTTCTACCCTGGCTGGGAATCGAACCCAGACACTCACCGTGTGAAGCGAGAGCTTTAGCCACCAGGCCACTGGGATTTCCTTTGCGCCTTGTGTGTAGACTGACAGAGAATAACTTAAAAATTGAACTTTTCTTTCTCACTACTAGTAAGCTGCCAGAGTTAGTTTCCCTGATCTTCGTTCTATAAATTTGAATGAAACCTGTAGGATTTGTCTTGGATTCCCTTGAAACTTTTAATTTCATAGTCTTGTTTAGCTTTCTTCATCCCTCTTTTAACCTCTTAATATAAGCATTTTGATCAGTAAGGTCACGACCTGTTAGTACGCAGATCAGTTTCTCTCTTATCCCCTGTAAGATGTTTTAATCATCTCTTCATGCAACTGCGATCATTTTTATTTTATCTAATTTCTCTGCAGGAATAAATGTTCTTTGGGCATCTTGTACAATATTTTCGAAAATGTTATGCTGGCAGTTCCCTCAGTTATTATTTGTAAAATCATTGAAATCATTGGTCATATTATCTCATTATTATTATTATTATTATTATTATTATATTATCAAATTATTACTAGTTGATTCTCTCACAAACTGCATTAAAAACAATCCTGGACGCCATTTAGGAAGTTGCTGGACTTTATATTAACAGAGTTACAATCAATCTGGCTGGAATTAAAATATCCTTAGACTTACCGATTTCTTCCCAAAGCGTCTCTCTCTCTCTCTCTCTCTTGGCTGCTTTCTAAATTCAGATTATAATTATTATTATTAAATTTGCAGGGGTCATACAGCGCCAGGATGAGGAAAGGGGGGGAGGGTAGGAGAATAAAAGGCATTCAGATTTGATTCAAGGAATTTTCTAAATTCTGAGGGTTGGTATCACACACCTCAAATCAGCTCTTCATATCCTGTTAATTCTATCCAGACAGATTCTGTCTGATCATTCAGACTGTATATGTCTTTTTTACAACAAGTACAATTTTCTCTGATATATAACGCTACCCACCGCCTTGCTTCATTGTATCAACGTAGAATAATTTAAAACCACGAATGTGCCATTCGGCAGTCAGGTTTCAGCTCTTCAAATTAAACCATGTATCAATTACTGCAATAATATCGACGTATCTTTCACATGCAATTAATCTTAACTCCCCTATCTTGTTTCTAGTATTACTACTAGTTGTATAAACACTAAGAAAGTTTATATTATGTATTCTTCCCCTGTTTATCTTTGCTTTTCCACTACTTCTCTTGTCATCATTACTACTCAACATTTCTGAATGGGTATCTTTCTCATCGTCTTGCTCGATTTTAACAAAGTTGTTCTTTACACCCTTGATAACTTGTCATTTCTAATACCCTTAGTACCAAATTTTCATAACTAGCTATCTTGATTTCTGAACGTTTCCTCAACTCTCTTGACATTTGTTTCTTCTATCCACAATAATGAAACCCTTTTGTTGTCTGTATCTCTCTCACACTCGCTATCTCTCTCTCTCTCTCACTCGCTCTCTCACACACACCTACCTCCATCTTTTATCAGTTTAAAGTCTGATAAATGAGAGAAGAAATTCCACAAAAAAAAATGAGGAAGAGTGGGATTTCCTCTCTCACCCCAGAATGACACTCAATACCGTCGATACATATTATATTTAACACAGAAATTATTCCATTTGTCAATGAATGGAACTGTAAATTCTTGCAGTGCTAGTCTAACCGGTGCTTTACACCAATTGCCCTACACATCCATTCACCGCCCACTTTTCTTGGCAAAATGCTACACATGATTGAGATCCCTGCTTCTGACCTAAGTAAATCATTACCACTATGAAAGATTTTTTATAGTGGATTAATTCTGTCATCCTTTGCATTTAATGCATTTATATCCATTCTGTCGTATACACATCAGAACTGCACCGCTTTATCTAAATGAGGCTTTACTGATGATGTGTAGACTGTAGAGCTGTAGAAAATCCTTTGGTTAGCCTTAATATGGACACTTAGACACTACTATTTTGGCTACAAAAATTTCCTTACAGTAACTCCTGAGTCCTTTTCACATTCTGGTAAAAAAATGGTATGTGGTACCAACAAGCAGTTCGAAAAAAAAGATACAAAAAATACAAACACTAAGACATCTGAAAGTAGAAGGTATAATGATACATTTGGAGTGACCAAGGTCCCAGGACCGAAGCATATCCAATAAATATGTCCTTTGTGTCCTGGGATCCACTAGGACATCCATTCACAATTCCAATAAAATGTCCTGATGTTTAGATTTTGTGTCTTTTCCCCCGTCACATTCTGTATGATGACGTTATGTATTTAATGCACATTATGTATGATGTTCTTTATTATTTATTGGGGATTGGCTGGGTTAGGTTGGTTGGGTTAGGTTTGGTTAGGTTAGATTAGGGTATGTTAGGCTAGGTTAGTTTCATCATCAACCATTGCAACAAAATCAATTGCAACCACTACAACAGCTGTAACAATCCCAACACCAACTGTAACAACCACTACAATCACTGTAACCCCTATAACTACTGCAACATCAACAATGACCTCCACATACAGGTGGAAGAAGCACTATATGGTCCAGACATTTTATAATCCAATGACCCTTCATTTATGTTCTTTAAGAACATAATCTTTAATAATATTTTTATAAGGGAAACGCCCAGTCCACTATCTCTCCCACCCAGTCCATCTCCCAGACGAAAATAATAAATTAATGGGATTAAAAATATATATAAACATGTGTTTTATCAAGTTATTAAAACAGCAAAGCTAAAAACTTATCTTTACAATAACTAAAATCATAAAGTAGGTTGGTCAATGGGGGGGTTTGAAGCCTACCGACTACACCTGTCAGGAGGGTTCTTTGATAAAGCGATGGTAGCGAAGGAAACAACTGTAGACTGTTATGAAGAGTTATATTGGTATTCGTAGAAGAGCCTATCGCGTCTGCCCACTTGCTATGCCTGGTCGAATATGAGAGAGGCCTGTGAGGGGCGGCCTATGTGAAGGGGATAGGTCACGTAACTAAGGCTTTGCCAGGAAGCATACCAATAAATGTTACTAGGAAATATATTAATTACAAGAGTATATACGTACATCGAAAAGTGTGTATCTCTGTGGATATACACCTAGAAGTCTGTACCTCTCATTGTATATACATCAGGAAGTATCTCTCTTCTCTCTTCTATATATATATATATATATATATATATATATATATATATATATATATATATATATATATATATATATATATATATATAAGAAAACCACTATGAAAAATAGAAGAATTCAAGCTTTCGTGACTACTCACATTATCAAGGAACATATAGTAGTTCCTTGATAATGTGAGTAGTCACGAAGCGCTTGGAATTCTTCTATTTTTTCATAGTGGTTTTCTTGCATATTTTGATATCACCTGTTTACTGTGATCTTTTTGCACACAAAAATATATATATATATATATATATATATATATATATATATATATATATATATATATATATATATATATAATCCGTGAAGTTTCTCCCAGTGTATATACACCGATAAGTTGTATTTGTGTATATACACAAGTGTATCTCTCAGTGCACATACGCCGTGAAGTGTCTTCGTATATCCACCGAGAAGTGAAAATGTTTCAGTGTGTGTATATATACAGAGCCTTACAATATTCCTTATTTTAGGTATTCAAGTATAACGAACTAATGATATAAAGATTATATTCAGCCTTAATGAACCTCGTATAGTTGATAAGCTTTAAACCTATGAATTAATCAAGTTAAATACTCCGAGAGGTATGTATCTCAAAGTATATAAACTCAAAACTTAATGCAATCCGTATTTTAAATATTAAAGCACTGTTGGCTTATGGTGAACAGACAGGCTTTAATGACCCTCGTGTAGTCTACATGTTATAAATCTAATAAATTAAGCAAGCAAAGGTGAGCTAACTTTGCTGTGTGAATGTCACTTTTAACAAAAAAAAATCGAGGCGGTAAATGAAAAAGGAAGACAGATATCAAGGAAGCAGTGCATAAGTCAGATGGGTGGAAAATCTCAAATTAATTACAAGATAATAAAGCTATAGATTAAGGATAAGAGTGCGAGGGTATATATTTGATCAATACTTGTGTTAATGTTGTGTTTGGCAGTAGTGGTTGTTCATGGTAGCCATCTTGTGCTCCCCCAGCTGCTGCCAGGAGCCTCACCACCCGACTTCCTCCTGCAGAGTTCGGGTACGAAGTGACGTACGGAGGCGGTGGGGGCGTATATGGCGGGGGCGGTGCAGGGGCGGGGCTGGTGTGGGAGAGCACGGCACCTGGGGCAGCCCTAACCCATTACCCACCCCATGATGCTGCCTTCGCTGCTGCCGCCGCCGCCACCCTCCCCCTCCACGACCTATGGCAGACCCACACCTTCAGGGGCCAGTGTGTCATGTCTCACAGGTAGGAAGGAAACAAGTTTTGAGGTTTAAAGAGCGCTTGGTCTGGTACATGTTCCATAGATAACATTTACTCAACATGCCACACCTCCTGCATGACACATCTTGTATTAGGGAACACAGATTTTACTCCTCTCACCCTCAGACTCAAACTGCTCATCGCTGCGTTGCAACCTATCCTTATTTTCCTATACTGCTTAGCGTAATTCCGAACATCAGTTTCTGATCGTTCCCTGTAAACTTACAAATCCCACTTTCATATTTAGATTAGGTTACGTAAATCTATAAAACACATATTTACCCATATATAAGCAAACTAAAAGGTAGGCCGCAGTACTTCAGGCACCGCAGTGGATGAGCAGTACCAGGAAACGTTCAATTTTGCACATCTCACTCGTGGTGAGTTGCACCTTCACTTTGCATCTTGGTTTTCTACTGGTTCACAAATGACTTTAGTGATAATCATAATATTGATTCTGAACGAAGGTCCTGCTCGCGTCTAATATTAACTAAACTTTTTCGTTATACTCCTTTTTTTCAAATTTAAATACGATACACGAACTTCGATATAGCAGACACACAAATATAAGCATATCTGGCTTTGAATCTCGAGTCACGAAATCGTAATGACACGATTGCAAACAAACCATATCACAGGTGGCTAACGTGTCGATCACGGGTTCTAACCCCACCCGTGGTATGGTTTGAATCTTGAGTATTATACATCTACCCTACTATGTCGGGGAAGCACTAAACCCATACTAGTCATACATGAAAAGCAATCAAGTTTGATCTCGACGAAAGGGCAAGGGCAAGTGCAAATCCCTGGATCAAGGGCCCTTGACCAGCTACAAGGCAACCCCTTGAAGGGTAAACTTTATTCCTATCCTACTACAATGGTAACTCATCAATTAAAATCTGCGATCACGATACTGCATATTGAAGATATTATTAAGGTTATTTAACCCAGGATAACCTAACAAACCAAAGTATTGTGGCTTATTCTCTCTGAGGTCTTAGGATGTGATCCATAACGGTCGACAAACATGGTAGTACCTATTTACTGGTAACAGAAGAGAAGCAAGTTTAAGACGTACATAGTGTCGCCCAGACCAAGAATCAAACTTGAGTGGTCTTGGTTGTGAAATGAACACATTACCGCTGAACTGGTAATATATCACTGGTATTTTGTAGACGTGTCGCCATCCGGTGGCTTTATCAATAAAATACATGGACATAAACTGAAGACTGTAGAAGAGGAGGTAAGTCTTCCAGCGTTGCAGAATTATATACCGAAGACAACTTGGAATGACGTAATAGCCCCTCAGCCTAGGAGCAGGTGTTGTGCACCGCAGTCTTGATGAACCTAGAGCACAGGCACAAAGATGGGCGCTTATTTACTGGAGTTAGGTGATGAGAAGCAGCAGATGAAGGCATTGTCATTGATAGGCGGGACCCACCAGCAGAAATAAGTCGTGCTCAAAAGTTGGGCCAGAGGTTGGCTGTGTCCTCTGTGCCTAGATTCCATGATGCTGCTGTGCCTGACATACATCAACAGTACACAATACCAGAAAGCTGATGAATTAGACACATGTGCAACATTCCGACTATGCTCCAAATTCAAGACTACGGTGCTCATCACGTGCTTCTGGGCAGAGGGACTGATTACCTCGTCCCCTATGTATTCTGTACATAATTCTGCTAGGCTGTGGGACTAATTACCTCTTCTTATAGTCTTCAGTATATGTCCTTGTATTGTATTGATAAAGCACTGGATGGCGAAACTTCTACAAAATATATACTCAAATGTTGCACATGTGTCTAATTCATCACTACTGAACTCCAGGTCATCTTGACTTAGAAGTATTTCTTAACGTTGTTTTAAAGTGTTAGTGATAATTTCGTCGCTTGGTGTTGGATGTTGATCACCAACAGCCTGGCTGGTCACAGACTGGGCCGCAATTAGCGGATGGAGGATCAAGCCTCCACTAGTCCTTGCGCTGAATGAAGCATATGGATTTAAGAGCTTCAAATAATAATAATTAATACTAATAAATGTGTATGTTCTAAGAAAGCGGATTAGGATACTACTATGCAAAAGCCATCACCAACATGGTATCTTGACTACCTACTTGATCCTGCAGACATCGTACTCAATGTGTTCATCGTCGTCGGTGTCGTAGTTATAACCGCTGTTCCTGAGACCTGTGTCCTTGTAGGTGGACATAGTGACGCTGTTCTTGAGACCTGTGTCCTTGTAGGTGGACATAGTGACGCTGTTGCCTGACATCTTCAACACTTGCCACCACCGTCTAGGCACTTCTGTTGATATATTCCCAAGAACTTATAATTTTTCCATAAATACCCCTTTAGGGGGGAATGGGGGGGTATGATGGGTGTAGTGTTAAACTTGACCACACTGCTGGCCAGCCTTTAAACTTGTGATAAGTTAACATAAATCTGTTTATCTCATCATTATCACGTTCCGACGTAAGATGTTAAAAATACTTATTCCCTATATTGGTGAAAGACAATTAGCGATTGAATTTCCAGCTGTTATTGGCGTATTTATCAGTGATGAACTGCCAATTCTTATTAAGTATATACATAATGACTACCATTAAATTAAAAAGGAAGGAACAATCACTGAAACTAAACTGCAGTTTATAATTATGGTTACATTTGCGACCGAAAATAGTTTTCTTCCGACCCAAACAAATATTAGCTGATTGTAAATGCACGTAACATGTACTTCTCTAAATTCTGAGGTAGAAGACAGTCTTGAAGCACAATAAAGCAAGTAGAAGCTACAACACCCTCACAATGGCACTGACACAACACTACTGAGACATGGCTGGTGCAGCCGCTCCATCCGCTAGATAATATAGATAACCGCATATCCTCTACAGTTTACACAGTGGTAAATAAACTATTCTCAAGAGCTACATCAGGCTGGACTACAGTATACATTTTGGAAACGTACACTCGTAGAGGTCCAAAGGTATAATCATTTCGGCAAATCTGAAATAGAACTGAAACCTACTAAAATAGTAGTACAGAGACGGGGTCGTATATAATAAATAGTTGATGCTAATGTAATAAGTGTGAAGAACTCAATTCCAGCTAACCGGTTTCCTGAATAATTTCATAAATATTTCCCGTCTCACACTCCATCACTTTAAATCCCAAAATCCATTTCCTCCACACACTTCAATGTAACATTCACATTTGCCTGTTGGATATTCAAGTCCCTATTACTCCAACCCTTCCGGGAACCACCTCTACCTCTCCTTCCTACCACCCTGAATTTATGCACCTTTTTGGTCAACCTGTTCTGTTTCGTTCTTTTATAAGTGACAAAAACCACCTGAGCAACTCCTCTTCTGCCCTCTGAAGTATACATTTTATACCCCATACCATCTGGTTTCTACGTCCTTTATTCTCTACATAAGGTTCACGCCACACTGCTTTCCAACATGACACTTACTATACCACCAAGATTAGAAAGAAAAACGGTAATGGTATAAAAAAAAAAAGTTTTACGACTTATTACTGTCTCTGGTGACATCTGTTGAGGTATAAGATAGAGATTATTAAAAGCCAGCAATATCTTGCTCGTTCGTGGGAATGATTAAAATATATCTAACTGACATTTGATTGCACTTGGTGCTACTGTTTATTAAAATTAATTTAAAGTATATACAGGTCGAGAGTACCTACATGCCAAATTTCACATGGTTATCCTAGTTCTCGGGTAACCTTCAAAATGGAATATATTGTATTGTAGTAGATTCGTCGGTACATCCGGCCCGGGTCTTCTCCACATGGTGTGAAAAATGGAATAGATACATGTAGTGATTGTCGATTTTTTTTTTCAAGGATTCCAATCGATAACTTGAGAACACCTGCTTGACTTCAAACTTTCATTATAATCAAAATTTTTAATGGGGTGTACGGTCTTGGTCAGATGACCAGGGTCATACAGTGCTGGATCGGATGACCTGGGTCATACAGCACTGGTCATCATATGACTAAGACCCGCGTCAGGAAACACTTGTGCTGTTTCCTGACAAACCTCACCTAACCTAAGCCTTTTAACTTCCTATGCTGATGCGCCTTACTTAGAAGGTTTGGATTGTTAGTGGCTGTATAGGTACCAATTTCTTGAACAAACTGGGATATTGATTTTGATATGCTAACCTGAAAATACCTCTTGATATCAGCTTTAATGCTGTCATTAAATTTGGGTGGTATCAACCTTACACTTTTGGAGAATTAATGCATAGGGTATCAAGTTAAAATGCTCCATTCAGGCCTTCCCTTCCCTTGTGGTAATGTCGGATCTTACCTTCAAGGAACACATCGGTGTTGCTGTCATAAGTGCAAGGAAACTGATAGACTGGATAAATAGAACCTTCAAAACAAGAGAAGCCAATAACATATTATAAAGAGAATACGTTACTGACTAATTGATAAGACACATGCAACATTAGGAATCTTTACCGACAAAACGTTTCGCCTACGTTGCAAGTTCAGCAGTCTAATACAGAGATGAATCACATGTCTAGAGACATCAGCGTTGGTGGAAGACTTAGTGAAAGATAATCTGCAACACAGGTGAAACATTTCGTTATTAAAGATTTCTAGTGTTGCACATGTGTCTTATCAACTTGTCAGTATTGTATACCCTTTACATCATATTTGACACTGCAGCACGATGGTATCTTGGTACATGGGATGTCTCCAGCAACTGTTTAGCACGACCTATTTCCACTAGTGAACCCAGCTCACCTGTCTACCTACCTGGAGAGAATTCCAGGGGTCAACGCCCCCGCGGCCCGGTCTGTGACTTCACCTCCGAGCTGCTACACCTCACCTTTCTTTATACAGGTCTCTGCTTCTGCTGTAGGCTAAGAGAATGTTTATCTTCCACCTAGGGTTATACACTGATTACATCAGACTTCCTTTCCACCTCATCTACTTTGTTTTCTACCAAGGCTGACGTCTCCAGGAGTGTGACTCATCTATGTATTCGACTGATGCAGCCTGCAGCGCAGGCGAAACGTTTCCTTAATAAAGATTCCTAGTGTTGAACATGTGTCTTACTTATCAAGAGATGCAAAGCCAATGATGATACTTGAAGTCACTTGTGCTCTCTAGATTGGAATATTGCTGCACACTACCAACCCCTTTGAGGTAAACAAAGTCTCACAACCGGAGTGTGTACAGAGAATCGTCGCTGTCCATATCAAACACCTCAATTAGTGGAAATACAAAGTCCCTTGAACTTCCTGCAACTTAGACAATAAGAAACATCATTATTTGTACCTGGAAAATTCTGTAGGGATTGATCCCAAACCTGCACACCGAAATTACTTCATACAAGAGAAATTATTATTATTATAATCAAATAGAAGCGCTAAACCACAGGGGTTATACAGCGCTGCAGGTTATTGTAGGATGCTGGGAGAGTGAGTTGTAAGAGGGAGATGGACGATTAGTAGGGTATGGAGTGCAAGATGACGTTGGGTAGTGCAGGGGTGGAGGGTAGCAAGAGATCGAGGTAGAAGGGACTGAGGGAGGTGCTAGAGGTATAATCTTCAGAGTTTGTGTAGTAAGTCAGTTTCTGTCAAAAAGTCAACAAGAGAGTCAGGATTAAAGGAGGGTCCATCTGCAAGAAGGGAAGGTAAAGAAAGGGCCGCAGAGCGAAGACGTCGTTGGAGGTAAATTCTGCGTGCTCGTTGATAGAGTGGGCAGTCCAACAGGATATGTCGAACAGACACTGGAACCTGACAATGCTCACAGAGAGGGGCAGGAGCCTCTCCATGAGATACCCGTGAGTAAGACGAGTGTGGCCGATGCGAAGACGGGAGAGTGTAGTCTCCCAACCTCGACATTGGTGACAAGAAGAAGGCCAGAAACCTATAACCGGTTTAATAGAATGAAGTTTGTTATTCAGCAGGTCAGACCAGCGTTGTTGCCAACGGGTGCGAAGGTGGGTAGCAATGACCGCAAAATAGTCCGTGAAAGGAACACCTCTATATGAAACTGGAAGGTCATGTACTGCTGACCGCGCAGCAGTGTCTGCCTGTTCATTGCCCTGTACGTCAACATGACCAGGGACCCAACAAAAAACAATATCTTTATGCTTGCTAAAGATACGGCGTAACCAAAGGTGGATACGAAGAACTAGGGGGTGAGGTGTATCAATTTTACGGATAGCCTGTAAAGCACTAAGGGAGTCTGAAACGACCACAAATGGTGACTCAGGCATAGATGCAATACAGATAAGTGCCACAAGAATGGCATACAATTCAGCCGTAAATATGCTAGCCGAGGGTAATAGATGCCCTCGTACAACGCTGTCCGGAAACACTGCTGCGAATCCGACGCCGTCAGATGACTTTGAACCATCGGTGTATACTGCGATGGCATGAGAATGAGAACGGAAGTGGTCTAGAAAGAAAGAGCGAGAAGCCGCCGTAGGTAGTTGGGCTTTCGCGCAAGGTAGAGGAATAGAACAGACACGGACAGCAGGAACTTCCCAAGGGGGTAGGGGAAAGGAAGATATCACATGAACATATAGAGGTGGGAGCTGAAGGGAAGACACGAGTGAATGTAGACGAAGAGAAAAGGGACGAAGTAAGCAGGGGCGACGAACAAATAAAGAGCGCCTACTAACATCTGTAACAATCCTATACATGGAAGGATTGCGGAGGTCATGAGCGAACATAATAGCGAATGCAATGTGCATCTCGACGATCGGACAAGGATGGAATGTTCGCTTCTACATAGAGGCTCTCAACCGGGGAAGAACGAAAAGCACCAAGGCATAAGCGTAATCCCTGGTGATGGATGGGATTAAGGCTGGAAAGAGTGGCAGGAGAAGCTGCTGAATATATCTGGTCACCATAATCGAGTTTCGATAAAATTAGGGCCGAATGTAGGCGAAGGAGAGTTCTACGATCAGCCCCCCATGAAAGATGTGCGAGGGTTTTAAGGAGGTTCAGCCGGCTATGACAAGTCGCCTTCAGAGAGGTAATGTGAGGTTTCCAGGACAATCTGCGGTCAAACAGGAGGCCGAGAAACCTGACTATCACGTTCTGGGATACGTGAGAAAGAGGCCCGGCAGACAATGTAAAAATACATTTTATGAACAGCAGGGGTACCATGAGTACATTAAGAGATAATATGTGCAAAGTGACCAATTCTTTTAACACCCTCCTCTCATACATAAAGGAATTACCAAGAGACCCCTGGGAATGCCACCTGGAGAAAACTAGATCAGCGGATCTGATGCCTACGTTTCACTGCATGTGGCTAGCATCAACAGCCTAATTAATCAACCAGGATGCTTGGTCTGTGATGCATGACCCCTCCCCCATCCCAGAATCGTCTCCGATAACCTTCAGGTAACCAGGTATTTTTTCCGTGAAATAAAATTTAAGTATTCCTCTTCTGAACGGCTTCAGTATTTAATTAATGTGTGGTGTATCTTATGAAAAGAATGATAGATCTTGGGTTTAGGCTGTGTTGGGGCAAATTTGTCACTTTACTAACATAGTTAATAAACCTGGAATTGTTGGAATCTGCGCATTAACTAGAAAATACATTCTCTTGTAACCTCAGAGCTTTCAGTGCTGGTGTATTGTCCACAAAGGAAGTTTTGTACTGATTTTCGTTTGTGTAAGTTCTTATTTGACAATTCTATTAAAGATGGTTTCCATACAATAACTGGAAAGACACTAAACCATAAACGCTGGTGAAGAAATTGGGATATTAGGTTCCATATGTTAACTTGTGACTGCCTCTTCTGATTGACTTAAAATTTGCACTGTTGATATTTACCTCTATTAAAAGCTTGTACTGCACTTTCTCCACAGATGCCTCAACGCACCACCCACCTTTTTGCTCTCGTGAATCACAATAGTCAAAAGAAAAAAGGTGGGTGGTGAACTGAGTATCTGTGAAGCCAAAGAACCTTACCCAGAGAGCCAAAAAAAAGGGGGGGGGGAGGAATGTACCCGAGTTAAGATGTATTTGAGGGCAATGTGTGGTGTGATTATGCAAAGAATTCAAAGAGTGGAAATTAGAAGTGTGGGGTCACCAAAAGTGTAATTCACAGGGCTAAAGAGTTGAGTTAGATTAAGCATTCAGAGAGTATGGAACAGAATAGGATGAACAAGAGGTTATATAAGTCTGGGATGGAAGGAATGAGGCCGTAGGGGGTCATCCCAGTAAGAGGGTAAAAGAGGTTCTGCATGCTAGAGGTGTGAACATCCAACAGGCTTGGGTGAGGACATTAGATCTGAGTGAGGAGAGCCAAGTGGTTTTTATGATTTGACATGCTGTTGGAGTGTGAGCAACATTGACGAAAGGATTCAGGAAAGCCGGTGATCTGGACATGAGTTCTAGAGGTGGGAGGTACTGTGCCTGCACTCAAGAGGAGGGGTGAGGATGTTGCAGTTCAGAGGGTCATTTAAACTGTGATATCAGCACAATTCTGGCAAGACAGCGATTGAATGAATGACGGTGAAAGGTGTCTCTTTTTTTTTGGAGGGAAGGGGGAAATCACCCACCGTAGTCTACCACTCCTCGAGAGACGATCAGCGAGTTGTAGAGGAAAAAAAAAGTGTTCTGTACTATTCCTTTTGTGTGTAATATGGTTGAGGGCTGAGCTTATGGCATACAGGGATACCTTTCTAGAATCGAGGTAGAGGGGAGGCTGGGCTTATGGCATACAGGGATACATTTCTAGGATCGAGGTAAAGGGAAGACTGGGCATATAGATACATTTCTAAGATCGATGCAGAAGAGTGGGCTGCGCTTATAGGATATGGAGATATATTTCTAGGATCGTGCAGTGACCAAAACACATCTAGCATTGTTAGCATTTGACTGGGTTCAGCTCTATCTCCTGGATCCATTTATTATTAGTCATGAGGAAGGCCTAAACCCATAAGGGCTACCCAGCACCTGGGAAATGGAAGGTGACTAATAATAATAATAATTAATAAATTAAGCACTAAACCTAAAAGAGTCATGCAACCATGCAGGTAGGGATGTGTGAAAGGAGGAATGTGCAAAGGAGATGAAGGCAGTGAAGGGCAGGAGTGTGCCAGGGCAGGAGTATACTCACCTAATGTGGTTACAGGGGCCGAGTCATATCTCCTGGCCCCACCTCTTTGCTGGTCACTACTAGGTCCACTCTCCCTGCTCCAAGAGTTTTACCATACCTCTTCTTAAAGTTATGTATGGTACCTGCCTCCACTACATCACTCTTCAGACTGTTCCACTTCCTGACAACTCTGTGACTGAAGAAGTACTTCCTAACATCTCTGTGACTCATCTGAGTTTTCAACTTCCAGTTGTGACCCCTTGTTGCTGTCACACCTGTGAAACATTCCATCCCTGTCCACCTTGTCAATTTCTCTTAGTGCCAGGACAGGAGTGTGCAAGGGCAGGAAGTTAGCGAAGTATGGGAAAGTACAAAAGGTAAAGAAAAATTAGAGAGAGTCTGTATCAAGGGTGGGACTTTGAGCGAGAGTTTGTGTTGGGGAGGCGGAGATGATGGAAGTGAAATCTGCGTGCCCTCTGATAGGCTGGACAATCTATTAAGATATGTTGAAATGACAGATCCTCACAGAGCGGTGCTGGGCGTTTTTCCACGTGGTATCTGTGAGGCGTGTAGTGTCAATACGTAGACGGGAGAATAAAGTCTCTCAAACATAACAGTGGTAGAAAGATTCAGAAACCTAAATGCGAGTTGACAGTAAACAATTTGTTGTGGACCAACTTAAGATGTACCTTTGATGAGTTTTTAGTCTTTCTAATCCCGGAGCCTGGCCATGGACCAGGCTCATCCAGTGCTTGCCTGGTCAACCAGGCTGTTGCTGCTCACTAAAAAATAATCTAAATAACAAATATGCCTGTGGGAAACTGGTAGATCATGATCGACGGCTGAACATCGAAGCAGTCAGGAGCCAAGTAAAAACCAATGTCTGCGAAGGACAACGGAATGAGGAGAGTTGAATTTTTGGATAGCTTGTAATGCACTGTAAGAGTCCGACGTAACTACGAATGACAAGGCAGACATCCATACAATGTGGAAAGTTAGTTTAATATCTTTATTATGCACCCCAAGGAATGTTTGCTTCTGCACAGAGGTGATCAACTGTGAAAGATTCAGGTGGCTATGATATACAGCTTTCAGGGAGGTTATGTGAGGGTTCCAGGACATTCAGTGATCAAATAGAAGACTGAGAAATTTGACCATGAATAAAGCACATGTGCAACACTTGGATATCTTTACTGCCAAAATATTTCACCTGCACAGCAAGTTTCTTCGGTCGAATACTTACACTGTCTCCAGTGTTATATTCACTTGTTTTCGACTAGAATGCTGTTGTACTGGCGAATACTTACACTGTCTCCAGTGTTATATTCACTTGTTTTCGACTAGAATGCTGTTGTACTGGCGAAGATTTCTGCATTTAAGATACCCAAGTGTTGCACATGTTTAATTCATCAGCTCTTGGACCTCTTGAGAGGGTTGAATTACAACTCCTGGGGGTCTGTTGAGAGAACTGAGCTGCAGCTCAGTTATGGGCTACGAGGGACACCTTTCTTGGATCGCGCAACGACATAAACTATTATAAGTATTATTATAATCAAAACTAAGCACTAAACTCACCAGGGTCATACAGTGCTGTAAATAATTATAAACAAAAAAAAATAGAAAAAGAAACTTTAGGTCATTTCGTCTTCAAGTGAGACCTACTGAATTTTTCCCTCAGAGAGGTTCACTGATGCTGGTGAGAGGCTCTTGACTCAGGAAGCTGGACTTATCCTTCCCTTCCTTTAACTGGACCTGATTGCCTCCTATTCCCCAAGGTGCTGTATAACCCCTACGTGTTTAGCCCTAACCTTAAATATAATAACAAAAATTGGTCGCAACCAGTAAGCACAGCCAAACTCAATTATCTAAAAGGTTCTAAATAAATTATTATTATCTCTCAGGTATAGCACCTACCTATTTTTTTATTAACAAATTGGTCATTTCCCATCGAGGCAGGGTGACCCCGAAAAAGAAAAAGGAAACACTTTCTTCATCATTCATTCCATCACTGTCTTGCCAGAGGTGCACCTGCACTACAGTTAAAAACTGACATAGCTCCACCCCTCCTTCAGAGTGCAGGCACTGTACTTCCCACCTCCAGGACTCGCATCCGGTTAACCGGTTTCCCTGAATTCCTTCATAAATGTTACTTTGTTCATGGGGAACGCTTAACTCGTAGAAGTCATACTGTGCCTGGAAGAATGAGAGGCAATCAGGTTCTTAGGAAGGGGGATTTGTCAAATTCCTTGGATCAAGATCCCTTCACCCATATCATGGCATCTCCCTTGAGGAGCCATTTATTTAAGACATTAAGTATTGAAACTGACCAGATTTCAAATTAATGTGAGCTACATTTGCATGTGGCGGAGATTTTATTGCAAATTATGAAAGAACTGCAATATTTTATATATTATTATATTCTGGTGGAAGCACTACTCACATAAGGGTTATACAATTTCTGGGAAATGGGAAGCAGGTTGATCCAAGGAAGGGGAGGGTATGCAACACTTTGAAAACTTATGAAACATGTCACTTGCTGTAGCTAACTGTGTAGTCTTCAGTAATTAGAGTAAATTGATGATTTGCATTACTGTGGCAGTGCCAAGGGTGGTGGAGGTAAGGAGAGGGCAAAGCCCCATAACCTTCATCAGTCCCCCCAAATAAAAATAAACTCAGCTTCAAGTAAAGTCTTCTAGTCCCCCTTTTCCAACCAGACTGCTCCTCCAATAAAAAAATTCTGGAGCTGCCCCTGAGAGATGACACATTAAAATATGCAGTATACCTGGAGAGAGTTCCAGGGGTCAACGCCCCTGCGGCCCGATCCATGACCAGGCCTCATGCTGGATCAGAGCCTGATCAACCAGGCTGTTACTGCTGGCCGCACGCAGTCCAACGTACGAACCACAGCCCGGCTGGTCAGGTACCGACTTTAGGTGCCTGTCCAGTGCCTGCTTGAAGACAGCCAGGGGTTTGTTGGTAATCCCCCTGATGTATGCTGGAAGGCAGTTGAACAGTCTTGGGCCCCTGACACTTATTGTATTGTCTCTCAAAGTGCTAGTGGCACCCCTGCTTTTCATTGGGGGGATGTTACATCGCCTGGCGAGTCTTTTGCTTTCGTAGGGAGTGACTCTCGTGTGCAAGTTTAGTACTAATCCCTCTAGAATTTTCCAAGTGTATATAATAATGTATCTCTCCTGCCTGCATTCTAGGGAGTACAAGTTTAGAAACTTCAAGCGTTCCCAGTAATTGAGGTGGTTTATCGCAGTTATGCATGCCGTGAAGGTTCTCTGCACATTTTCTAGGTCAGCAATTTCACCTGCCTTGAAAAGTGCAGTTAGTGTGCAGCAATATTCCAGCCTAGATAGAACAAGTGACCTGAAAAGTGTCAACATGGGCTTAGCATCCCTGGTTTTGAAGATTCTCATTATCCATCCCGTCATTTTTCTAGCAGATGCGATTGCTACGGTGTTATAGTCCTTGAAGGCGAGATCCTCTGACATGATCACTCCCAGGTCTTTGACATTAGTTTTTCGCTCTATTGTGTGGTTGGAATTTGTTTTGTACTCCGATGAGATTTTAATTTCCTCACGTTTTCCATATCTGAGTAATTGAAATTTCTCATCATTGAACTTCATATTGTTTTCTGCAGCCCATTTAAAGATTTTGTTGATGTCTGCTTGGAGTCTTGCAGTGTCTTCAACGGTGGACACTGTCATGCAGATTCGGGTGTCATCTGCAAAGGAAGACACTGCACTGTGGCTAACAGTAGTAGTAACATATTTAAAAAAAATAATAGGGCCTAATTTGTGTTCTGAAATCATACAGTATTATTCAAATTTTGTTTCACTGCATTCAAAGCCATTAATCACAGGTTTTTCAAGACTTAATGTTGTGATGTGCAAGATTGTTGATAATTTTAATACTAGTTGCCTTTTCTAGGTTACAGTAGGTAAAATCTAGTTTGTAGGTGTGTTGTGAATTGTTCCAGCCAAAATACAGTGATTTTTCTTCTTCGTATAATAATGTTCAACATTAAACTTTAAGCAGCATCCTATAAAATACTTAGTGATATGTTTGCCAGCAGGTACGGCAGTGGTGGTGTTGGAAGCGGAGGTAAGAAAGTAAGAAGGAGAGTTCCTACCATGGCCCAACGACGGGCAGCCAACGTCAGGGAGAGACGTCGTATGTTCAATCTCAACGAAGCCTTCGATAAGCTCAGGCGCAAGGTATGCTTCATTAATAAACCTCTACACACTTAAAGAGATCTAATGGTTATAATCATAACCATATTTTTTAAAGGGGTGGAGGGGTAAGCCAGCAGAAGGCCTTGGTCAGATGACCAAAAGCTCCAGCTGCGGGTCATCATATGACTAAGACCCACATCAGGAAAAACTTGTCCTATTTTCTGATAAACCTTACCTAACCTAACCTATACATAGTACTTAATATGAGGATTTGTGGATCAGGAGCTCACATTAAAGAACATAATTTAATATGCTTGGATAAGGGTAAGAAGCTGTTTGTTGCATTTATTTATTTGGAAAGGTATATGATAAGGTGGTTAAGAAAGCAATGTGCCAGGTGTTGCTAATTTATGGAAATACAGTGGACCCCCGCCTAACGAGCAAAATTCATTCCAGAAGCCTGCTCAAGTGCCATTACCGAACGAATTTACTCCCTTAAGAAATAGTCAAGTAGGTTAGTCCATTTCAGACCCCCAAAAATACACTTCCACAAGCACTTACTATATTATACTTACATAATTGTACGATTTCCGGGGTGCTCGTTAGGCGGGGGTTCACTGTACAGAACTGGTGGTACACTGTCAAAATTTGTAGAGTTGCTATGAGGAAAATGAGGCTCAGGTTAGGGTATGTACAAGGAAAGTATTTTCCAATAAAAGTGGACAGTAGACAGGGACATGTAATATGACCATGGGTGTTTTTTATATACAGGTTCATAGATGAATACAGTGGACCCCCGGATTTCGTACTGCTGAAAACTCGAACAATTATGTAAGTGTATTTTTGTAAGCGCTTTTGTAAGTACAGTGGTACCTCGGTTAACAATGGTCCCCAAACTCGCCCTTTTATGTAAGTTTATTTTTTTAAATGCTTTTGTAAGTGTATTTTTGGGGGTCTAAAAGGACTAGTCTATTTTACATTATTCCTTATGGGGATAAATTTGTTTGGTAATGGCACTTGAACAGCATTCTGGAACGAAAAAATATCGTTAACCGAGGTACCACTGTATATTTTTTGGTGTCTAAACGGACTAATCTAAATTATTCCTTATGGGAACAAATTCGTTCGGTAACGGCACTCGAACAGCATTCTGGAACGAATTATGGCCGGTAACCGGGGTCCACTGTATTGTAAAAAGTGAATACGTACTCGAATTTTGGGAAGAGGTGTGGATTTAAAAGATAATAAATTTAATATAACATGAAAGTTGTCACAATTGTTAACTGCTGATGACAGGACTTTTTTGAGATATGAAAAAGGCATTGCAATGGTTGGTAGAGACAATGGAGTATGTACGAAAAAAAAAACAGATTTATGGTGAACACAAAAAAAGAGAAAGGTGATGACCATACATAAGAAATGAAAGATAGTATGCCTGATTCAAGAGAAAGTAAATGTACATTTTTCAGATAGTATTTCAGAATGGATGTCAGCAAACAAGTCAAGAATGATGAGACAAATCATAGAACAGATGAGGGGAAAATAACCAATTTGGGAAAACTATTTTTATATTATATTTTAACTTTCATTAAAGAAACAGTGCAGTTGGCTTACAGGCTTACTATTACTCAGGTTACACAAGGTAGTCACATGTCCTTCAGATATTCTTGAAAATAAAATAAAGTGTACTAGAACTTTTGAAAAAAAAAAAACTAATGTCCTTCACATTTCAATAATTTT
Organism: Cherax destructor; assembly: GCA_009830355.1. Lineage (NCBI taxonomy): Eukaryota > Metazoa > Arthropoda > Malacostraca > Decapoda > Parastacidae > Cherax > Cherax destructor. Next base: position 30,967 of record WNWK01001170.1, on the reverse strand, counting down.
TAGAAACTCATAATAAATATTTATTGTATTATGAAAATGCTTCCCTAAACAATAAAGAAGCCTGGCACAGCATCAAGTTATTAACTAATGAGATCAAGGTAGTATTTGATCATGTCTCTTCCAAAAAGAATTATTTATTTTGAATTATTATTATTATAATCAAATAGAAGCGCTAAACAACAGCTGGCTCTCGTAACAGAAATCCAGCATCCATATATTGGTCAGGAATGAAGTCCTGACCCGGTCTTATCATACAATTAACCAGTCTGGTTACCTTTGCATAACCTTTAACCTTTGATGGGTTTCAAATTTTAATAATGCTGCAGTCCAACCATGACCCAGGCTTCTCTGGTGCATGACTGATCAACCAGACTGTTGCTGCTGGCAGCCCACTGGTCCATTGGTTGATGTGGTTCTTGTAAAGTTTCCTCTTGAAGACTACATTTGTTCCAGCAGTTTCTCATATATCTCTGGCATGTTGAATAGTCTAGGCCCCCAGATGTTGACAGTGTTCTTTAACCCTTTCAGGGTTTCGGCCGTACTAGTACGGCTCACGCACCAGGGTTTTTGACGTACTAGTACGCCTAAATTCTAGCGCCCTCAAATCAAGCGGAAAAAAGACTGGTAGGCCTAGATGTGAGAGAATGGGTCTGTGCGGTCAGTGTGCGCAGTATAAAAAAAAATCCTGCACCACAGTGCGTAATGAGGAAAAAAAAAACCCGACCGAGTTTTTGGTTTAAAACAACGACTTTGCAGTCTATTTTCGTATGGTATTTATGGTTGTATTCTCGTTTTCTTGGTCTCATTTGATAGAATGGAAGATATATTACAGAAATAGAGATGATTTTGATTGGTTTCACAATGACAAGTACCTTGAAACTGAGTGCAAAGTAGCGAAAATGTTCGATTTTTGCCGATGTTCAAGAGTAAACAAATCACGGCATACGTCCAATACACATCAACTGGTGAGTCTAATATTCTTGCACAAGTGCGCTGATATTATTTACACCGTTTCTACAATGATGCAATAGTATACATAACAGAAAATTTTCTATTTTTTGTGAGAATAAAAATTCAAAATGGAAAGCAAAAGTAATGTAAGAGGAGCCTGGAGACATGACTAGTGAACAGATAAAATGTTATTTTAGTGCCAGGAATGTCTGTCTCGTTTATTCTTGGCCCTATTTTGAAATTGGCATCTTTTGAAATTTGTGTGAAATTGGCCAAATTGCCAATTTCTGACCACTTGATTGGGTAGTTCAAATCAGTAAATTGGCGGTTTCTTGTACTCAGTTGATAGAACAAATATATTTTGAAATTATTACGATTCACTTTGCTTGCAATAATTTTTCCATACGCTCATCATTCAATTACATACGTATAAATCATTTGATTAGCATCATGTAGAAGTTTTCAAAAGGAGACTTGATTACTACCTCTGCTAAGTGCCAGATCAACCAGGCTATGATGGATATGTGGGCCAACAAGTCAAGAATAGCAACCACCTGGTTTAAAACCCTTTGGGGGTCGGTGCCGTACTTGTACGTTTTACAAGCAGGGGTCGGTGCCGTACTAGTACGCGTAAATTCTAGCAGCCTCAAATTAGGTGGGAAACGGCTGGTAGCCCTACATATGAAAGAATGGGTCTGTGTGGTCAGTGTGCGCAGTATAAAAAAAATCCTGCACCACACACTGCATAATGAGAGAAAAAAAACTCCGACCGTTTTTTTTGTTTAAAACAGCGACTTTGCAGTCTATTTTCGTATGGTATTTATTGATGTATTCTCGTTTTCTTGGTCTCATTTGATAGAATGGAAGATATATTACAGAAATAGAAATGATTTTGATTAGTTTGATAATGACAAGTACAGTGTACCTTGAAATTGAGCTCAAAGTAGCGAAAATGTTCGATTTTTGACGATGTTCAAGAGTAAACAAATCACACCATGCATCCAATACACATCAACTGGCGAATCTAATATTCATGCACAAGTGCTCTGATATTATTTATACCATTTTTACAATGATGCAGTTGTATACATAACAGTAAATCTTCTATTTTTTGTGAGAATAAAAATTCAAAATGAAAAGCAAAAGTAATGTAAGAGGGGCCTGGAGACGTGACTAATGAACAGAGAAGATGTTATTTTAGTGCCAGGAATGTCTGCCTTGTTTATTCTGGACCCTATTTTGAAATTGGCATCGTTTGAAATTTGTGTGAAATTGGCCAAATTGCCATTTTCTGACCACTATTTTGGGTAGTTGATATTGATAAATAGGCTGTTTCTTGTACTCAATCGATAGAAGAAATGGAGTTCTAGCGAAATAGCTATAATTTTAGTAGACTGAAACATTGGAATTTGCCGAAAATAGGGCTCAAAGTGGGCGAAATCGCCGATGAGTAAATGTCATCGATACCACTAACTTCGCGAAAGCATAATTCCGTTAGTTTTCAATCAAATTTCATAATTTTGGTGGCGTTATGATTGGAAAAAGATTCTCTATCATTCATAAGAAAAAATTATTTTTTTTTCCAAAAAATTTTTGACCCCAGGAACAGGTTTCGCATGGTTCCAGGCTGGGTTGCAAAGGTAGAAAAAACTTTCATAATGGGTTACTGGCAATGAATATCAAAGGTATATCCAAATGAATTAGGGCAAATCAGTTTAAATGTAGCAACTACCAGCAACAACAGCCTGGTTGACCAGGCAAGTACCAGATGAGCCTGGTCCACGGCCTGGCTCCGGGAGTAGGAAAACTCTTGGAACTCATCAAAGGTAGTACAGTGGTACCCCGGATTTCGTCAATAATTCGTTCCAGAAGGCTGTTCGAGTGATGTTACCCAACGAATTTGTTCCCATAAGGACGAATGTAAATTAGATTAGTCCATTTCAGACCCCCAAAAATACACTTACAAAAGCACTTACAAAAATACACTTACATAATTGTTCGAGTTGGGAGCAGTACGAAATCCAGGGTACCACTGTACAGTGGACCCTCGGTTTTCGTTGAAAATTCTCTCCAGAATGCTGTTTGAGTGCCGTTACCGAACGAATTTATTCCCATAAGGACAAATGTAAATTAAATTAGTAATTTCAGACCCCCAAAAAATACACTTACAAAAGCACTTACGAAAATACACTTACATAATTGTTCGAGTTTGGAGATGCACGAAAACCGAGGGTCCACTGTACAATATCAAAAGTAAAGGTTTCCACTGGCCTTAGGATATGTTAAAATCAGGCTGTGATGCAATCCTTGTAGATTTTAAAAAAATTCTACTTGTACATGCATTTTGTTCTATATGCTGTTTATAGTACTGTATAATGGAAGCAGCTTCTCACTCAATATTATGGTAATGATTCCTAATGGACTGAAAAACTGCTAAATTTCTTGTACATATATAACTTCTCTCTCTTGTTCAGCTATTAATGTGATGCAATTTCTATCAATTTTTCCTTCCATGATTTTTCAGTCTTTGCAAAAACTTTATTTACATTGGGTACTTCAAGTGTGTTTTGTTTTTCTGAATTAATGTCTTAAATATACCATGAACACTTTATTTTATAATTTAAACATATGGTAATTAGAAAATTGTTTTATTGTGAAAGAGATCAGATGTTGCCCAAACACAATGTGTAGCTCTCATTGCCTTTCCTCAGGTACCAACCTTTGCCTACGAGAAACGACTCTCTCGCATCGAGACCTTGAGACTAGCCATCACCTATATATCCTTTATGACAGAACTATTAGCTTCCGAGCATGAGGCTGCTGCTGCAGCTGCAGCAGCCGCAGCAGCTGCAGCAGCTACCAACACCACAACCTCTACATCAGCCAACACACGAGGAGCAGCCCACAGAGGACCTTCATCAACCACCACTCTCCCTCCCAGGCACCATGACTACCCTGACTTGGCTCTCGGCAAGCGATGTCCATCTTACTCAACCCAACTTCCACCTCCATAATCTTATGCAGTACCTCTGTACTGTATAGTTCATCAGTGTATTTATATTTAAGTGTAATTGTGGATAGAAAATCACATTTAATCAAATGTGGCTTATACAGTACATCAGTATCTAGTCTTCCAAATGTAGTCTTAGCATTCAACCGTCTTCCAGAAAAAATTATTTAATGTTTTATATTCATACTAGAAGTATTACTCAGTAATTACTAGTGCTGGACAATGTTAAAAAAATAATTAGATCAGCACTGCATAAGCTCAAGTTATTCATGAAGACACTAAGTGCTGGTAAATAAATGTCATCACATACTGCTGAAGTAATGTACAGTATTCATGTACAATATTAAACTGTGGCTACACAAAATGGTGCTTATTCTATTCTCAAATATTCAGTCAAATTGCATGACCTAAACAAAGCAAATATAATATATTAAGATAACATAAAAACTGTATAATGTTTTATTTACTAGGTGCTAGTCACCATTTGTTTAAAATATAAATAGTTTGATGTTCCATATAAAAAAATAATTAAATAGGTCACAGCAAAGCAAAAAATTGCCTACTTACTAAACTTGGATAGTAAAAAAATACTGAATTTTCTCCAAATGTTATCCGCACAGGTTCTTCTTCAGTACTGTAGTTTGCTCCACTCAGTGGCTGTGTAATAAAAAATTGTGCCCATATACAATACTGGTCTGTTCAAGGACAGTGTCTGTGAGTAGATAGTGTGAAGTATTATAGTATTAAATGACTATACGTATATGAAGAGGGAGAGCACAACTCTCAGTTTCTAAGAGCAAGAGTTGTGTAAGTAACAGTACAAGAGAATAATGATATTCAACTCAGTAGCAGGCATTTATTGTTTCATGATTGGAAGCATGGGTCAGGTTACCTGAAGGTTACCTAATGACACTTCCAAGGGCCATTGTCTCCTGCAGCTGGGTCCCAGACCAAGCCTGGTTGATGTCCTAATCAGCCAGGCTGTTGGTGCTAGCTGCACACAGTCCAACATAGGCACTACAATGCAGCTAGCTAATGGGGAACTATCTTGAGAAATTTATCCAGTTACTTCTTGAAAACTATTAGGGGTGAATGAGACATAAAAAAAATCAGAAGGGAGGAAGCTGCCCAAGATATGAGAACAACACTTGAGACTTTTGTAAAGCTTTAATGACTAAGAAGTGTCATATCTTTTAATCCCAAAGAGAAATAAATCTTAGTTCTTGGGATTCACTTTTGGCAAATAAAGAAATGTGATGTTTCCAGGATAAATCAAAAGGGAATACTTTTTTGAATACAAGATCTGAAAGTTATAGATTAAGCACTCCAGCTCAATGAGAAAAGAGAGCCCTCGAAAAACAATTTTTATTTACCTATATAGTATAGTTTTAAAAAAATTGCCATTCAACCATGCAAAATACAAAAGATGGGTTCAACATCTGTTCACACTTTTCACTTGCTAAAATTCTCATTAAACCTCCAATTCTTGCAATATATAAGTTTTCCACTGCCATCTTTATAAACAGCTACAGATTTCATAAAACTAACAATTAAACATGTTTCCCATCTAGATCAGTGTTACACTTGGATGTTTGTTTTTTCATTACAGTCTTGTGTACATCTTTGAAAAATCTCACAACTTTTGCCTTGTTCCTCTTATGATTTATCAAAAAATAAATACAGTGGTACCTCGACTTACGATGGTCCCCAAACACACCCTTTTATGTAAGTTTATTTTTTAAAATGCTTTTGTAAGTGTAATTTTGGGGGTCTAAAAGGACTAGTCTATTTTACATCATTCCTTATGGGAATAAATTCGTTTGGTAATGGCACTTGAACAGCATTCTGGAATGAAAAAATATCGTAAGTCGAGGTACCACTGTACATCCAGTGGACCCCCGGTGTTCGTCCTGCTCCAAACTCGCCCTTTTATGTAAGTGTATTTTTTAAATGCTTTTATAAGTGTATTTTTGGGGGTCTAAAAGGACTAGTCTACTTTACATTATTCCTTATGGGAATAAATTCGTTTGATAATGGCACTTGAACAGCATTCTGGAGCGAAAAAATCACGAAAACCGGGGGTCCACTGTATATATATAGGTGGTCTGATGGCTAGAGCTCTCGCTTCACACACGGAGGGCCCGGGTTCGATTCCCGGTGGGTGGAAACATTTTGACGTGTTTCCTTACACCTGTTGTCATGTTCACCTAGCAGCACATAGGTACCTGGGGTGTTAGTCGACTGGTGTGGGTCGCATCCTGGGGGACAAGATTAAGGACCCCAATGGAAATAAGACAGACAGTCCTCGATGACGCACTGACTTTCTTGGGTTATCCTGGGTGGCTAACCCTCCGGGGTTAAAAATCCGAAGAAATCTTATCTTATCTTACCCTTTTGGAAATTGTCATTCAATCCATTATTCATTAATTTTACAAAGTTATTTTTTCACATCGGCAGTTTCCCACCAAGGCAGGGTGGGCCCCCCCCCCCCCCAATTTTTTTTTTTTTAATCATCATTCACTCCATCACTGTCTTGCCAGAGGCATGCCTACACTACAGTCTATAAAATTGCAACATTAACACCCCTAATCTAGTATAATGTTTAATAAGCATGTCGCCATTGTATATAAAATTACACTCCATAGGCACAAGATACTGTACTTAAAAGACTCGATGGGGCAGACAGACGTACATGTACTGATAATAGGCGTCCCGTAGCTTGATCGCTAGAGCACTCGGCTCACACACTGAGGTCTGGGGTTCGAATCTGATCAGGTACAGCTGGAAAACATTAGGGATGTGTTTCCATAAGACACCTGCTGTCCCTGTCCCTGTCCCTGTTTACCCATCAGTTTAAAATGGGTACCTGGGTGTTAGTAGACTGGTGTGGGTCGCATCCTGGGACAAAACTGACCTAATTTGCCTGAAATGCTCAGCATAACAAGCAGCTTTCTATATAGTAGTATGTCATTGATGTCAGCTAGGCCTGTATACCATGTACATGTACTTGTAGTAAATAAAGATATTATTATTATTAGGGGACTCTCGACAAAGGGGGGAAGAGATGGTTGTTACACACAAATGAGTCATAAAGATGTCAAAAAGTAAGTCTTCCAAGTAGTAATATAGTGTAACAATGTGTATGAGAAAGTTGTGGAAAGTCTTGACTCAGTTTTAAGGGTGGGTATAACAGTGCCCATGAAGCCAGGAATATTATGTAGCCATTTGTGAGTAGTCAAGAGAAGCCAAGAGCATACTACCATTAGAGGAGTACAACTAACATTTGAAACTAGTTTAATATTCCAAAACTCTCATACGTAAATTAATCAGTCTTATCAAACCAATCATCTATTATTTAAAACCCAATACTTCTTCTCACATGTCCTTCAGTATCTAATGGCAGACCACGTTTCACTTCCACAATATTTCACATACATTTAATACTGTCTATATTTTTTCCAAACAAAAATCAAACTAGGCTGTCATTTATAAAAAGCATATCTCTTCTATACACTTATAGTTATTTTATTTTACATTTCTAAATTTCTGATTAAACACTTAAATTTTCATAATGTAGCCAACTGCAATTTCTTTGTAGAAATGTTAATCCTGTTTTATTGTAAGAAACTATTTTTTTAATTTTCTCTGGAATTTCTCCTTATTGGAAGGCACAAGTTAAAAAACTTTCCAGATATTCTGGTATCAGTTTATTTTCCTCTAATCTGTGAACTACCTGTAAGCCAAGGTTTAACTGCCATGGAATATGAACAGTTTTATATTATGGACTAGTTTAGTTAATACAGTACATAGTACGGTGGTACCTCGAGTTTTGGCCATAATTCGTTCCAGAAGTCTGTTCGAGTGCCGTTACCGAACGAATTGGTTCCCATAAGGAATAATGTAAATTAGATTAGTCCGTTTCAGACCCCCAAAAATACACTTACAATAATACACTTACATAACTGTTTGAGTTGGGAGCTGTTCGAAACTCGAGGTACCACTGTATATAAATTCTCTCCTTTGTGAAAATGAGTAGTGGGGTAATGGTCTTTAGGTTTATTTAGGCACAGGTACACATGTAATAAATGGTTCAGAAAACTGACAAGTTGAAGATTCCCAAAATGTTGCACGTCTCATTCTTCACAGGTACACATAAGTACAATTATCATACAGTGTAAATTACCTAGGATAACCCCCCAAAAAAGTCAAAATGACTGACTTACTTACTCCTCTGTGAAAATGAGAAGTGGGGTTATGGTATAAATTCTATCAGTGTATACCAAAAGATCATACAGTGGACCCTCGGTTTTCGCCGAAAATTCTTTCTAGAATGCTGCTCAAGTGCCATTACCGAACGAATTTACTTCCTTAAGAAATAATGTCACGTAGGTTAGTCTATTTCAGACCCCCAAAAATACACTTGCAAAAGCACTTACGAAAATACACTTACATAAATGTTCGAGTTTGGAGATGACCGAAAACAGAGGGACCACTGTACTTCCTTTTATACTTTAACATTTAATACAGTACAGTGCTGTACTTTAAAATTATTATTGTATTTATAAGAAGTGCTAAGTCAGTGTGGGTTATTCAGCTCAAAAAGGTGAAGGCTTAACTCCATTTGCTAAGGACAAGACACACATTATCTAACTGTACTCACCCAGCAGTCTTATACCATACTTTAAAATAAATCGAAGCTTTACAGGTAAAACCCAGGTGTAGAGCAAGCTTTCACTATAACATTTCACTTTGTGTAGAGCTTTATTAAGTCAACCAAAACATTATCATAATGAAAGCTTCCTCTGCACTTGTTGTTTCTTCATAATTGTCAGCAAAGAGCCTTTGTATTCTAGAACTTTATACTATTTCTCACTTACTGCATATGCCTATTTTCCTTTTCATACTAGTCATTAGGATAATACAATGTACAGTAAACCCTTGATTTAATGGAGAAAGTGGGTGTTCGTTATAGTCAAATGCCTGTTAAATCAGAATTATGAGAATAATTTTCCATGATCATAGCAGTAATGGACAATTCTGGATTCAACAGACTTAGTCTGTTAAGTACAAAAATAAATTTACCTAATAAACAGCAACAGTAATGGACAATTCTGGATACAATGGACTCTGTCCCTTTACAGTGGTACCTTGGTTAACGATATTTTTTCAAGTGCCATTACCAAACGAATTTATCCCCATAAGGAATGATGTAAAATAGACTAGTCCTTTTAGACCCCCAAAAACACACTTACAAAATCATTTAAAAAAAATAAACTTACATAAAAGGGCGAGTTTGGGGACCATCGTTAACCGAGGTACCACTGTATATCCAAAATTAATCTGCCTGACAGACCATAAGAATAATGGGCAATTCAAGATTCAATGGACTTTGTTGCTTTCAAATGTTGTCCGGCAGCAGATTTTGTCCGTCAAGTCTGAAATCCATTCAATTGTATTAAGGTTTAACTAAGAAACCTTAGTAGTTTGATGATACCTATGATAATGCAGATCAAAAATAACTATGATACTATGATAATGCAGATCAAAAATAACTACCTAAATCTTCATCATACTTAACCCTTAAACTGTCCACACGTAGATATACGTTCACTCGCATAGCTGACCGAATATTTTGAGAAAAAAATAAATTGTTCCTTTTCTTTAAAATGAAGAGTGCATTTTGTTTGTCATTCCCACATTTTGTAATACTACACACACTGAGTGCACAGACCCATTCTCTAATCTCTAGAGCAACTCAGGCTTATCGTGGCAAGGTTAAAAACATTTGAAAAAAAACGTAGATCTACGTTCGAAGCAGTACGCAAGCAAACGTATATCTACGTGTGGACAGTTTAAGGGTTAAATACAAATCCAGCATAAGACATTTAACTTCCATCTGGCTAAATATGCATTATTTAAAATAAAATATTTCAAGTGCATTATCATTTGAACTTAAAAATAATAGGGAGGGGTGTTAATGTTGCAGTTTTATAATTGTAGTGTAAGCACGCCTCTGGCAAGACAGTGATGGAGTGAATGATGGTGAAAGTTTTTCTTTTTCGGGCCACCCTACCTTGGTGGGAAACGGCCAATGTGTTGATAAAAAAATATATATATTTTTCAAACTATCTAAAAAGTTCATTGGCAACTATTATTTGCAGGTTGTAAATGGTATGGTATGGTGTACAGTTAAGGTCATTTATAAAAGGAAACATTTTGCTAAGAGTGGCTTCATCAGTCCTAAAATGGTGTAAGGTAAAACAAGCTACAGTTTTATATAGCGAACAGTGCAGGTGACCAGTAGCAAGGATGAACTGTACATACTCGAGTCCTTATAAAATTATTTGCTTGTTGAAGCTTTCATAATCTGAGATGGTGAGGGCAGGACAAGTGGACCAGTAACACTGGCAACTCTCTCATTCTGCTGGATATTGGCAGATACCAATTGGGTTTTGTATAGACATAACCAAGATTTCTCAAATATTAACTGTATCTGACTCATGGGTGAGAAGTTATTGTCAGGGTTAATTTGGGTGAAACAATGAGTACTATACCACCTCTCCTCACTTAACGATGGAGTTCCATTCCTGAGACCTCATCGGTAAACAATTTCGCCCCTAAGTGAGGAGCATACTATAATGGTAGTGGGTTTGTGTCAACCATCTTTGATGTTGTTTTAATGTCACCTTTGCACCTTTGCACATTTCTGGTATATTTTTAAATGTTTATACAGTAGTGTACTATATATTGTAATAAACAGAATAGAGGAAATCAGCTCTAATATAACATTATTTAGGTGTGCATACTGGTTAGAGAGCCTGTTGGTAAACGAGTAAGTTGCTAAGTGAGGAGAGGCTGTACATATTTTGAAGGACGCATATTATTAATGTGGAAGTGCTACAAGTACAGTGGTTATGCAGTGCCTGGAGAATGAGAGGTAATCAGGGTTAATGTATTAATATTGGTAGAATTACTGATAATATGTTAAGTAAAAGGACACAAATGCAACTAATGTGACATTTTATTGTGGCAACGTTTTGCTCTCCAGGAGCTTTGTCAAGCCGTTACAAACAATACATGGACACAGAGGGTATATACAGGCTCAGAGTGAGGTGTAATACTAATGTCACATTAGTTGCATTTGTGTCTTTTTACTTAACAATCAGGGTTAATCCAAAGAAGATGAAAGTAGTTTCCATTCCTTGAACTTAGAACCTTTCAGAAGCATCAAGGAACATCCATTAAGATTAAGGATCATGTAATGTCTGGGGATTGGGAGGCAATTCGGTTTAATCCACAGAAGGAAAGGGTGGCTCAAATTCCTTGAATCATAAGTCCATCACCAAGGAAATTCCCTTGAAGGGGATTTCCCCCTACCTCCCAGAAGGGTTAAGCAGCCACAAATTAGCTACAATGGGAATAATTTTCCATAAAGTTATACAGTACTATACAATACTGTATATTTGAAATCATTATCTGCTGCAGATACAAATAAATACATACCTGTAAATTTTTTTTTCAATGAGGTGCCTTGATGCTAGTGAAAGATTCATGATCCGTAGAGTTGGCACTGCCCTTCCCATCCTAAGATCAAATACAATTACCTCCCATTCTCCAGGTACTATATGATATCTAGAGGTTAGGCACTTTCCCATGAATATAATAATCTAGAAACTACTAAATATAGTAAATAGTTTCATTATTGTGGTTCAAAGGGTAAACATTTAACCGTGATGTGATCCTGTAAGATCTCATCAATGTGTAAGTACCTCAATATATAGTGGACCCCTGAGTAACGAGCACCCCGGAAATTGTACAATTATGTAAGTATAATATTGTAAGTGCTTTTATAAGTGTATTTTTGGGGGTCTGAAATGGACTAACCTACTTGACATTATTTCTTAAGGGAGTAAATTCGTTCGGTAATGGCACTTGAGCAGGCTTCTGGAATGAATTTTGCTCGTTACTCGGGGGTCCACTGTACTGGACTTTTGAAACAATGAGAAAAATCCACTATCCCAAAATGCTGTGCATCCTATAGGCTTTCATATTATTGTATATTTTGTACAATGATTTGAATTTTGAATTCTGAAAGTAAATTGTACTTTTAGCTCATTTTTTTTAATGTTTATTACAGTATACACTATCTGTAAATTGTGTGAACAGTACAGTGTTATAGTATTTGGTATACACTACAGTACTTACTCCAGTAAGTATTTTTTTTTTTTTTGCTATTTTTAACATCCTGATTTAACAGACACTCAGACAAAATCCCCTGTTACATTCAATATGGAACCAGCCACCCTTCCCTTACACAACTGTTGTGCAAAAATGGCAGAAAAGCGGAAAAAGCACTGAACATAATGAACAATGTCTCAATTGAAAACCAACAAATATGTGGCACACTGAAAAGAATGCTGAATATGCAGGGCCCTCCTATACACACTACCCTCACTATCACAATAATCTCAAATGTCTGAGATCTAAGCTTTAGCTAACTTGAAACGATGTAGCTAGTAATTCTGGAGGCAATAAAACCTAAACAAATCTATGAGAAAAAGACATACGTAAAACAAGCTTTTGTAGGAATAACGAAAGCTTATTAAGTTACTGATGACTTAATAAATGTTTATATAAAGCAAAATGTTAACCTAATAAAATCATATATAAATGGTATACAATAACTTTATTCGACTGATGAAGCCTGTGGCACAGGCAAAAATGTTTTTGTCAATTATAAAACCTGTGCCTAGGGTTGCACATACAGTATGTCTTACTTGTCCTAAGAAAAGCTTGATCTGCAACACGCCTCATTATTTTCAACAGTTTGCTCTTTAGATTCTGCAACAAACTTATGTCTTCCACTATATACTGTAGTACTCATGGCTTGTGCTGAGTGACAATGCAGTACAGTAAATGGTACTTTATATTATGAACTTTGAGCAATATTACTATCGTAAGAAATATAATTAGACTATCACAGTTGTTTTATAATTAAAAACATGTACAAATGTCTTTTATTACAAAACAAAATACTATTGTAATACTATTGTTGTTTTATTAGAGAAGTTTCACAATCAATAACAGCAGGGTTGCAATAATAAAATAGACATTAGTAGTAGCAACTTTCTGTAGATTAAAAAAATATTTCTTAGTATTTATTCCCTTTCATAAATATTATTTATTTGTATTCCATTTCAGAGTGCTGTACTGTATGTTGAGGTTGTGAATAGCCATTAGTACATTGACTATGTAAAAAAAATTAAATGTCAGAGCAAAGCATCAAATAAATGTACTACTGTATTAATATAAAAATCTTCTTTGTAAAATAAAATTTACTATACAAATATAGTACAGTAGACCTTTTGTAAAATCCTTTAGTCCAGTAGTGTATATGTTATAGTGTTTGTACAAACAAAATTGTTATAAATACTTGTCCAGACAGTTTTAAAATATATGATAGGATTTGTGAGGGCAGGAATAATGTGACCATTCATAAGTAGTTGAGAAGTAGTTAAGACTTAACCCCTGCAACCAAAACTAGGCGACTATAACAAGGTAAACACTAGTCATTGGTACTAGAGACCCACATAAAGAAATGAAATAATAATTAAAAAAGTGCTATATATTTGGACCTCCACTGTGGCCCTATTCAGCAGGCTAAAACGTGTGTGAGAGAATCAGCTCGGCGTAAAGGTGTGTGCAGGAGCACGTGGAGGAGCTAGGTCAGATTCAGGGACTAAGTCATGTGCAGGAACTGAGTCAGGCAAAAAGATTAAGTCAGAAAAAAGGGACTATGAGTCAAGTCCAGAAATGAGTGCCTTCCGAGCATAGGAAGCTATAGTATCAGGTTTTTGCTAGCCTGGAGATACCAAAATTTGGTTCTGATAAAATCACAACTGCATACTGCACTACTGTGATGACTGATAATTGTGTCAGCCAGGCTGAATCATTTATTAATTGCTTATAATAATTTATTTCTAAAATTTCCTTTATTTCTTTTATATAAACCAAACTTCTCTTATAGGAAATATTTGACTTTAAACAAGTTTCAATTAACTTAGTTTTGGCAAATAAGGAAATCTTCCTAAAAGTCTTGAGGTCAGTGCCTGCACTCTAAAGGAGGGATTTGTGATATTTGCTGTTTGGAGAGACATATGAAGTGTTGTATCTGCATGACTCAGGCAAGACAGTGATAGTGTGAATGATGATGATGAAAGTGCTTCTTTACGGGTCACCCTGCTCGGTGGGAGACAATCAGCATGTTAAAAACAAATTCATAGTTCCCGATTTTAGTTCTGCAGACTACAGAGCAATAAAAGACCATTGGAGTAATCTGACTAGAGATTATCACAAATCCTGACACATCCTCTGGTAAAGAAGTCACCAACATAATAAATTCCAGAGCAATGTATGAGCTGCCCACACTGCATATATTCTTCAAAGTGAAATCAAACAAAAATTACTCAAAATGGATAAACAGGAGAATAAAACATCTCTTGGGTAAGAAAAAAACGATATTAACAGGCATCAATAAGAACTATGCTAATGTATGACCTTATTGTGTTATTCTAAGTTCAATATACAGTGGTACCTCGACTTACGATGGTCCCCAAACTCGCCCTTTTATGTAAGTTTATTTTTTTAAATGCTTTTGTAAGTGTAATTTTGGGGGTCTAAAAGGACTAGTCTATTTTACAACATTTCTTAAGGAGATAAATTCGTTTGGTAATGGCACTTGAACAGCATTCTGGAATGAAAAAATATCGTAAGTCGAGGTACCACTGTACATACAAATGCATTTTTTTGAACCCATAACATGTAGAAGAGGAAGATTTTGTTGAGATTATTAAACGGAAGATAAGATAATATTTGTTCGGATTTTTAACCTGCAGGGTTAGCCACCCAGGATAATCCAAAAAAGTCAGTGTGTCATCGAGGACTGTCTGTCTTATTTCTATTGTGGTCCTTCAATCTTGTCCCCCAAGATGTGACCCACACCAATCAACTAACACCCAGGTACCTACTTACTGCTAGGTGAACAGGAACAGCAGGTGTAAGGAAACATGACCAACATTTCTGCCCATGCCGGGGGTTGAGAGCATTGCCATCTGAGCCACCTAAGATAGCCTAATAAAGGTCATGTGTCATCAAGGACTGTTGGTCTCATTTCTACTAGGATTCATTAATCCATACCCCCAGGATGTGAAGCACATCAGTAGACTAATACCCAGGTACCCGCTTACTGCTAGACGAACAAAGGACGGATACCTAGTGTATACCTGGACGGGGTTTTGCAATGTCCCTATGACCGGGTCCATGACCAGTTTTGAAGAATATGAAGGAAAGATGCCCAACATTTTACCTGTGCCGGGAAGCAATCCCCAGTCACTCAGTGTGAGAGCCGAGGACACTACCAACTCTCATGACCATTGTAAAAAAAATTTATTTTATATATTAAGTATGGAAACCTAGATAAAAACTTACTCGATGTTTTCAATGTACAGTGGTCCCCCGCCTAACGAGCACCCCAGAAATCGTACAATTATATAAGTATAATATTGTAAGTGCTTGTGGAAGTGTATTTTTGGGGGTCTGAAATAGACTAACATACGTGACATTATTTCTTAAGGAAGTAAATTCGTTCGGTAATGGCACTTGAGCAGGCTTCTGGAATGAATTTTGCTCGTTAGGTGGGGGACCACTGTACATATACAGTGGTCCCTCGGTTTTCGTGCATCTCCAAACTCGAACATTTATGTAAGTGTACTTTCGTAAGTGCTGTTGCAAGTGTATTTTTGGGGGTCTGAAATAGACTAACCTACGTGACATTATTTCTTAAGGAAGTAAATTCGTTCGGTAATGGCACTTGAGCAGCATTCTGGAACGAATTTTCGGCGAAAACCGAGGGACCACTGTACACACATCTTTAGAAAAGACAGAATTTCAAGTACATTTTATGGGCTCTTCATGGCTCAGTCAACAGCATCCTCAGCTCATACACTGAGGGACTGGAGATCACTCCCCAGCACGGGTGAAATGTTAGTAGCTACCGTATTTCGAGGCTTATAAGACGCTTTTTTTCCATAAAATATCTCCAAAAACTACCCTGCATCCTATAAACTGAAGGTCAGTGATGGGAGCTATAAGTTTGGGGTGTGGGGTGGGCTGTAGCTCTCCCAGTTACACCTGATGCCGAGCCATTGAAACTAAAACTAGACTTATAAGCTGCGAAATACAGTAATTAAGTAAATAAGTAAATTTATTTAGGTACAGGTACACATAAGTACAATTATCACACCTAGTAACTTATGCATAAATTACCTAGGATAAGCCAAAAAAGTCAAAGTGACTTATTTCCATTGGGGTCCATTGGGCATGTTTCTTTACACATGCTGCCTCTGTTCACCTAACAGTAAGTAGGTACCTTACCTGGAGTATACCTGCAGGGTTTTCTGGTGGTCAACGTCCCCTCGACCCAGTTCATGACCAGGCTTCACAATGGATCAGGGTGTGATCAATCAGGCTGTTACTGCTGGCCGCACACAAACCGACGTATGAACCACAGACTGGCTGGTCGGGTACTGACTTTAGGTGTCTGTCCAGCTCCCTCTTAAAGACAGCCAAGGGTCTATTGGTAATCTCCCCTTGGTGTTAGGTAAGTGTTGAGTGCTGCATCCTGGGGAAGAGGCATAAATAACCCTAATGGAAATAAGCCAAACAATCCCCAATATCACACAGACTTTATTGGGTTATACTGGGTGGCTAACGCTTTGAATTGGAAAAAAAATCTGAAAACAATATAATTTTAAACATGGTGACTCCCACCTGAAAGTTTTATTTTAATAAGTACAGAGGAGCACTTACTGACCTATGCTAGTAAGTTAGGATTATTCAGGTACAGGTTCACATAAATACAGTTACATAAATTATCATACATAGCAACATATGTGTAGATTAAGTAAGTTTATTCAGGTACATTATTATTATTATAATCAAGGGTAAGTGCTACACCAGTAGGATTATGCAGTGCCTGTTTACCTGGAGTTTACCTGGAGAGAGTTCCGGGGATCAATGCCCCCGTGGCCCGGTCTGTGACCAGGCCTCATGGTGGATCAGGGCCTGATCAACCAGGCTGTTACTGTTGGCCGCACGCAATCCAACGTCTGTCGAGTCTTTTGCTTTCGTAGAGAGTGATTTCCGTATGCAAGTTTGGTACTAATCCCTCTAGGATTTTCCAAGTGTATAGTATAATCATGTATCTCTCCCGCCTGCATTCTAGGGAGTACAGGTTTAGGAACTTCAAGCGTTCCCAGTAACTGAGGTGTTTCATCGCAGTTATGTGTGCCGTGAAGGTTCTCTGCACATTTTCTAGGTCAGCAATTTCACCTGTCTTGAAAGGTGCTGTTAGTGTGCAGCAATATTCCAGCCTAGATAGAACAAGCGACCTGAAGAGTGTCATCATGGGCTTGGCGTCCCTGTTATGGTCCTTGAAGGTGATATCCTCTGACATGATCACTCCCAGGTCTTTGACGTTAGTTTTTCGCTCTATTGTGTGGTTGGAATTTGTTTTATACTCCGATGAAATTTTAATTTCCTCACGTTTTCCATATGAGTAATTGAAATTTCTCATCATTGAACTTCATATTGTGGGGGGATGTGGAAGGTATTCAGGCTTAATTAAAAAAACTTCAGCAAAGATCCAATTCCCTGGATCAAGAGCCCCTCACCAACGTCAAGGAGCCTTCCTTGAAGGGTTATTCAGGTACAGGTACACATAAATAGTTACATAAATTATCATACGATTACCTAGGATAACCCAAAAAAGTCAAAGTGACTTATTTCCATTGGGGTTCTTGTAATTTCCATTGGGATATACCAGGCAATTAATTAATTATCAACTCTAATGTCCAACCTATAACAGAAATAAATATATTTACCAAACTAAAATAAGGAGTAAACTTATTTACTGAGTAAGGTAGCCAGACCCAATATTTTATTAAGGCATCAATTAAAATAAGTCATAAGATTTTATTGGATTATGCTTGGATACTTACCACCTGGATTAATAATCCAAATAAATCTTCCTCTATCAATAAGATAAATATTTTTTTTATAATCATAAGTGCGCACATTAACACAGATATATGATTATATAGATTTAACCTCCGTTATAATTAATAATATTAACATAAGTAAAGCAACGTAATACAGCACATAACTGATTAATATTACATTATAAATATATTTATACAATAAATTATGTTATTCCACGTGTTATACCATAAACAAACAAGACAGCTAAGGGCACTGCCTCTTTAAAACCTCTATAACACCTTTAATTCACATCAAACTTGCTGGAATTATATACTTAAAACTGTACTCACCGAATTATACGTTCCATCTCGGGTCAATATTCACTATTTAAGGAAATTTTGAGGAGTATAATAAGTGCTGCACTAGTCTATAATGTGAGAGAAAACGTTAATGTGAAGAAACACAGAAAACTATAATTCTATGAAACCTTCCCTGCTTATGAAAATACATAGAAGTTGCAATAGATTAGATTATACTGGTTACAGTCTTGATAGAATTATCATACAAATATAATTTGATACAACTGCATGTTTAAAAGAAGGAAATAAAGCCCTATAATTATTAAAACTACAGTTGTAATTATAATTATTTTAGCAAATATTTTCCTTATAACTAAAATGATCTCTATAATTGTTATAATAAGTTATCTCTATAATTATAACTAAAATTGTCCCTATAATTATTAAAACAACTTTATTTCTATAAAGTGGGGTAACTTAGTTTATTATACACCCCATACCTGTGGTGTGGAGGGACTGGGCCCCAAAGTTTTGATAAATGAACAAATTACAGCGGTAATGAACTATTTACATGTTTATATCTGGTACATAATGCAAT
Source organism: Cherax destructor (assembly GCA_009830355.1). Classification (NCBI taxonomy): domain Eukaryota; kingdom Metazoa; phylum Arthropoda; class Malacostraca; order Decapoda; family Parastacidae; genus Cherax; species Cherax destructor. The sequence continues at coordinate 12,072 of WNWK01001170.1, read as the reverse complement.
AGTAATGAGTTAGAGTACTGGACAGTATACAGTTATGGTAATTAACCTGTATAAACTAGTACTTCATAGAAAGTTCATTGTTATGCAATGCATTTTGGGCAGCCTTAAAATTGATCTCTAATTTCTAGACAATGAGATACATTTAGTACATGTGAATATGAATACGTACTTAGTTTCTGCTATGTTGAAGATAGTAATTCAATATAAAATTATAATTATAGATATATTAAGGATGAAGCTAGGTTCCTGAATTGGTTCAAAAAATACATTTTCCAGTAATAAAGGAGAGTTTGAAGAAGGATGGAACAAGAATAATGGACTACAATGGAAATAAGTCACTTTATCTGACTTTTTTTTTGAGGGGAGGGGGAGTCATCCTAGGTAATTTACACATAGTATTACAGAACTGAGTAGGAAGTAGATCCGTTCAAGGGAATGACCCCAGCTAGAATGATTCTAACTAGAGTCGTTCCCTTGAACGGATCTACCTGGACTTCCTACTCATTTCTGCAACATTGCAAACTCCTGATGATATGTTGATTGCAACACGAAAGGCCTGGAACTATCATTCAACTCCCCCCGTGGTTGTTTTCATCTTGTATCGCTTAATAAATGTACTTTTGTGTACCCGTACTTAAATAAACTTATTTGCTTAACAGGGACAATATTAGACGAAAGACAGAGTTTTAGGATTTGTTCAGCATAATGAATTATTGTCATGATCACATTAAGGTAAGGTGTTTTTTTAACAGTAGTTTTGCAATGGCTGACAGACAGGAAATCTCTATAATGTTCAGGCAGAAAGTTCCGGATTTTATGCACTTTCATGCACATTGAGTTTTTACAAAGGTTGAGTCGGACACGGGGAGTACTATAGTGAATTTTGTGGCTGGTATCATGCTTATGAGTTCTGTGGCAGCTATCAAGAAAGTTTCAGGGCAGGATATGAGAATTAATTGTCCTGTAAACGTAGTATGTACAGTAGTATAAGTGAATTTTATGTATATTAAGTAAATTTAGACTTCTGAAGAATGGAGGAATGCAGTAGACCTGGTGAGCATCTGTACAGCCTCTTTTTGTTGAGTTATTATTGGGTTTAGGTGATTTGCTGGGGTGGATCCCCAGGTATAAATACCATAGGTGAGGTAGGGATATATTAGTATAATGTAAGTAGTACTGTTTGAGGTTCATAGGAACATATCTTAAAGAAGATGCCAACTGATTTGGATACTTTTTGTTATATGCTGAATGTGGGTGTTGAATTTCAAGTTGCGGTCAAAGAACAGATCTAAGAATTTTTTTTTGTCTTACAATGGGAGAACTGTTAATTATATAATTTAGCTGGACATTTGTAGCTCTGTTCCCAAACATCATGTAGAAGGTCTTGTTAAGAGTGAGTTTATCAGTAGTCATCCAGATAGATATCATTATGACGTCATCATTACAGTGTTGAGGGAATTCGGATTTTGGTGGGACATGACAAGGTTGTGTCGTCAGCAGAGTTAGTTTAGTTTAATATCTTTATTATGCACCCCATACCCATCCTGTGGGCGGTAGTCAAAGATTACAGAAGTACATAATGGGTCCAGGGACTGGCAAACAGAACAGGTGATCTTCACATCAACTCCAAGGATGAGGGACTGATTACTTCATATTTTGTATATAGTTCTACTGCCTTCAAATTATGCCTAGTATGGGCCAACAGGCCTGCTGCAGTGTTCCTCCTTTCTTATGCTCTTATGTCCTAGAATTTGTATTGATAAAGCCACTGGATGGCGAAACGTCTACATTAAAGATACCCAGATGTTGCATGTGTCTAATTTTCATCTTGTCCGTATTATATACCATTCATGTACGTCTTCACACTTCATTAATTATTGTAGGGGAGCAACATGGATTATTGCTACAGCTAGGTAGGAACGTTCACCTGATAGGTTCCTTGTTCTGCCAGTTAGTAAAGTAGTTAACAATGTTGCCAGTATTCTTGCCAAAAGTAGCATTAAGGTAGCCATCATGTCATCCACTATAATCTGACATGATATGTAAACGGACACATGTGTAACTAATGTGACATTTCATTGTGGCAACGTTTCGCTCCCCAGGAGCTTTGTCAAGCCATTTCCTGGAGAGCGAAACGTTTCCACAATAAAATGTTACGTTAGTTGCACTTGTGTCCTTTTACCTAATATATTGTTGGTAAATCTACCAACATTAATACAATCTGACATATGTCAAGAAGAAAACTGTCAAATCCATCGATTGAAAAACGGGTGTTATCCTATGCAGAGGAACCCTCTCCAGGTATACTCCAGGATAGTAGTAGCTGTAGTTTCGCCGGTACTGCCGGCCCAGGTCTTCTCCAGATTGTTACATATATGCAAATATGTAGGGTTACGAGTTACATAAACTACACCACTTCAGTCAAGCTGTCAACTTGAGGACGAAAATCAAGAGCTTGTTGCACTCTCCTTCGTCAGAGACGAGAGGTTAGTTTGATATCTTTATTATGCACCCCATACCCATCCTGTGGGCGGTAGTCAAAATATTACAGAGGTACATAATGGGTCCAGGGACTGGACCTCAAAGTTTGATAGCTGAACAAGTTACAAAGGTAATGAACTCAGATGGTCACAATCATGACAAGTTACAAAGGTATTTGCAGATTACAGAGGTATATATAGGGTCCAGAGACTGGGCCCCAAAGTTTTGATAGCTGAACAAGGTACAATGGTAATTAATTCACTAGTTACAAGGTAATGAATCATGTAAGTAAATTTACTTACGTCTGTACATGGTTGCACTCATGAACAAATTATAAAGCAATGAGCAATCTATTAGTCTACACCCAGCCACAACTGTAATGAGTTATTGGTGCAAATTTTAATTGTTGGGTCACACACACACACATATACACATACATATATACACACATACACACACATACATATATATACATACACACATACACATACACACATGTACATACACACACACATACACACACACACACACACACACGTGTCAATGCTTTATTTACAGGGAGCAAAGTCAGGGTATTTTTCCAGAATGGTCTGTAATATACCACTGTGGGTAAAATACTTTGACATATCTTGAACATTTCTGAATGAGTAGTCTCTGAATTCATTAATTTTATCGCACTCCAGTACATAATGACGCAGGGTGTGACAATAATCCAACTGGTAAAGTTTACATCTTGTTTGGTCTACATCTGGTGGTGGTGATTTAACCTGCCAAAGATACTTGTAACCCAGCCGGAGGCGGGCGGTAGTGACATCCAAGAGTCTGCTTATTTTGTTGGATGCACCATAGACATGTGGCTCCTCCTGCATGATAGAATGATGATAGATGGACTGACTGGTGTCAAACTCCCTGAGTCTTAAGTCAATAAAATTCAGTTGAAGTTCTTTTCGTATTATTGTTCTCAAACTGCTAACTGACAAGCCAAGATTGTAATCTATCCCCTCTTTGAAAGCATAAAACTTAGCCAATTTATCAGTTCTATCATGCATCTGAAGACCAATGTGAGATGGAATCCACAGCATGTGCACTCTGACTCTACTATCCAGAATCCTACCATACCTGTGCCTGGCTTCTGACACGAGCATGCTACAAGTTATACTTGATGAGTTGAGAGCATTTATGGATGACAGAGAATCAGTTACAATTAGAGAGTTAACCTTAGATACATGGACGCATTTGAGTGCAAGGAGTATGGCAAACAGTTCTGTCTGAAGGGTAGAGGCCCAGTTATTGATGCGTGCTCCAATTTCTTTAAGAGAGCCATCACTCTGTATGACAACAGCAGCACTACCAGCTGCACCAGTGGATTGGTGAACAGAACCATCAACGTAAATAATTTGTGAGAGAGTGTGCTGTTTGGCTAAATTATCAATACAGTTTAAGGCATCATGTTTGGCTTCAAGGCGAAGCTTTGGTTGTGATTTAAGAAGTATTTTTGGGGAAATGGAGGGATGGTAGTTTGGAATGGGGTAATATTCCATGGAGCGGAGAAGTGCCGCTGTTGCCTTACTTGCCACAGATCATGTATCTGATTCATGCGGAGGTCGGTTCCAGTTTTTTCGATCCATCTGGAGGGATGTTCACCAGTGCTGAGGAAAGTTTGGAGGGCTTCTGTGCATGGGTTTGAATGGGCTTGCCTGAGCATATTAACCCCAATTAGGATATTTCTTTCAGTAACACGATCTCTGATGCTTGGAATATCAAGTTCTTTCTGCATATTTAAAATTTTGGCAGTACGAGGGCATCCTAAAATGATCCTCATTGCTTCGTTCTGCAGTTTTTCCAGCCCTCCAAGCTTCCAGTCAGACACAAGAGCAAGTAGTGGGGCAGCATAATCAACTAATGATCTAATATAAGCAAGATACATCATTTTCACAATTTTAACATTAGCACCATACCTGGGGTGAAACCCTGCCACAACTCTAAGTGCTCTCAGCCTTTCTTTGTATTGACGACAGTCTCGTTACAACAGGTCCAAGTAGTGGGACCTCAAAGCCTAGATACCTGTATCTGTTAGAGGGCGAGAAGAAAGGTCGTACACGGGAGAGGATGTTAGGATTTAGAATAAGGTGAGGATTCTGCTGCAGGGACATCATGGTAGACATTAGCATTCGATGTAGGGTTTGAGGTGAGTTTGGTAGTGCCCCGTTAAGACGGAGACGGGCCAGCACAACCTCCTCAAAGATTAGTACTGTAGTGAGTCGGTGAATCACTCTCTGCAGGACTGACGAAGAATTACACTTTCAATATCTGCGTATCTTTATTGTAGACTTTCGCCATCCAGTGGCTTTATTAATACAAATTCAAGGACATAATTGGAAGACAGTAGACATATATACAGAAGATGAGATAATCAGTTTCTCAGCCTTGGAATTAGTGAAGAGCTACTAAAGTCCCAATATGACTCAGTTTTTAGCGAGTCGCTAACCAGACTGAGAGTCGAAGACCTAAATGATTTTTTTATGAGAGCTACAGAATTTGGGAGACGCAAACCTATCTGACATTATCCTGACGCCAAAGATTAGATTTTGCCACCGAAGTGGCTAGTTTATTGTGCACCCCATATCCATCCTGTGGACGGTAGCGCAAGAGCATATGGATACACAAAAGGCCTAGGCACTAGGCCCCAAAAGGGTTAACAATTGTACATTTGTATTTATATCTACATTTCACTTATCTGTTACAAGCAAATTTAGGAAATTTGCTTAGTATAACTGGTATCTTATTTTCATGAATAAGATATCTTGACATGTCACATAGGTTATTATACTGTCTATCTCTATATTTCTCAATAAGTGGACAATTAAGCACATAGTGTTCAAGACAGTGACCATATGCCTGATCACATAATTTGTATTTATAGTTTGATCATCATCTGTGTCTCTCAAACTGCCAGAAGTACCTGTAGCCAAGCCTAAGCCTGGCCACTACAACATCAGTCAGTCTGTTCACATTGCAAGTTGCTCCATAAACATACTTATCTATGTTCATGTTATCATAGTGGATTATAGATCTAATCAGGCTTCTAATTGCATTCCTATAGCAATCATTTTCATTATTTATTTCTCTCCTAATATTATTCCTAATGCTAGACACAGATATACCAAAGTTATATTCTACATTCTCCTCCACAAAGGGGGCAGTAAAGCAATAGCAAAGAACTACAGACCAATTGCGCTAACGTTCCATATCATAAAAATCTTTGAAAGGGTTCTAAGAAGCAAGATCGCCACTCATCTTGATACCCATCAATTGCACAACCCAGGACAGCATGGGTTTAGAGCAGGCCGCTCCTGTCTGTTCCAACTACTGGACCACTACGACAAGGTCCTGGATGCTCTAGAAGATAAACAAAATGCAGATGTTATATACACAGATTTTGCAAAAGCCTTTGACAAGTGTGACCATGGTGTAATAGCACACAAAATGCGTGATAAAGGAATAACAGGAAAAGTTGGTAGATGGATCTATAATTTCCTAACATGTAGAACACAAAGAGTAGTAGTCAACAGAGTAAAGTCTGAGGCAGCTACTGTGAAAAGCTCTGTTCCACAAGGCACAGTACTTGCTCCCATCCTATTCCTCATCCTCATATCAGACATTGAGAGGGATATAAGCCACAGTGCTGTGTCTTCCTTTGAAGATGACACCCGAATCTGTATGACAGTGTCCACCGTTGAAGACACTGCAAGACTCCAAGCAGACATAAACCAAATCTTTAAATGGGCTGCAGAAAACAATATGAAGTTCAATGATGAGAAATTTCAATTACTCAGATACGGAAAACGTGAAGAAATTAAAATCTCATCGGAGTACAAAACTAATTCCAACCACACAATAGAGCGAAAAACTAATGTCAAAGACCTGGGAGTGATCATGTCAGAGGATCTCACCTTCAAGGACCATAACAAAGTAGCAATTGCATCTGCTCGAAAAATAACAGGATGGATAATGAGAACCTTCAAAACCAGGGATGCCAAGCCCATGTTGACACTTTACAGATCGCTTGTTCTATCTAGGCTGGAATATTGCTGCACACTAACTGCACCTTTCAAGGCGGGTGAAATTGCTGACCTTGAAAATGTGCAGAGAACCTTCACGGCACGCATAAGTGCGATAAACCACCTCAACTACTGAGAACGCTTGAAGTTCCTAAACCTGTACTCTCTAGAACGCAGGCGGGAGAGATACATTATTATATACACATGGAAAATTCTCGAGGGCTTAGTACCAAACTTGTACACAAAAATCACTCCCTACGAAAGCAAAAGACTCGGCAGGCGATGTAACATCCCCCCAATGAAGAGCAGGGGTGCCACTAGCACGTTGAGGGACAATACAATAAGTGTCAGGGGCCCAAGATTGTTCAACTGCCTCCCAGCATACATCAGGGGGATTACCAACAAACCCCTGGCTGTCTTCAAGCAGGCACTGGACAGGCACCTAAAGTCGGTACCTGACCAGCCAGGCTGTGGTTCGTACGTTGGACTGCGTGCGGCCAGCAGTAACAGTCTGGTTGATCAGGCTCTGGTCCAACAGGAGGCCTGGTCACAGACCGGGCCGCGAGGGCGTTGACCCCTGGAATTCTCTCCAGGTAGACTCTGGGTGCTCTTCTTGGCTAACATATTAACTTTATCATGAAGGAGTAATCCAATGTGTGATGGAATCCATAGCAATTGTACATTAATTCCTTTGTCCCGGATTTTTTAGTATCTATACCTGGCTTCTCCAATGAGCATGCTGTTAGAGTCATTATATGAGTCAAGAGCCTTCAATGATGACATAGAATCAGTAATGATGATAGAGTCAAGCTCAGTGTCATAAGTTATCTTTAGTGCCATTAGGATTGCAAACAATTCAGTTTGCAGTGTAGACGCCCAGTTGTTAATTCATATGCCTAGTTAAAAAAAAAAATTATTGTTCTTAACTAGGGAGGTGGCAACCAGAGCAGATGCAGCCCTGCCAGAAGACTCCTGTTTAGATCCATCAGTGTATATAACTTGTGATAACTTATTACTACCAGCTAGGCGAGAAATTTCTTCATGAGAAGTTGCTTTAACAAGTGATTTAAGGAAGGGATTACTAGCAATGAGCTTCTTGGGAGGGACTTGCAGGTATGTGATATTAAATGAACACATCTTCCATGGAGGGGTGAAATGCTCTTGTTGCCTACAGTGATACAATTCATGCAGGTTGTAAAACTGCATGTTTTCACAATCCATTTAGATCTGTGAGTATTTACTTCTAGACATTTAGTAAGATTCATTGTGGCAGTGTCTGGTTCATTTCTTAACATTCTAATACCAAGTACAGTGTTAATCTCAACAATCCTATCACTGATACTAGTAATACCAAGCTCCTTCCTCATATTAAGAACCTTTGTAGATTTAAGACAGCCAAGAATAATTCTGAGAGCTTCATTTTGCATTAACTCCAAGGGTCGGAGAGAACTTTCTCTAGCTAATATCAACATGGGAGCAGCATAATCAATTAAGGACCTAATATAGGCTGTGCACATCATTCTCGCGATTCTCACATTAGCACCATAGTTGGGGTTGTAGCCAGCAACAGCTTTTAGAGCATTTAGTCTATCTTTGCATTTTATTATTTAGTTGTGGTAGAGTGGATTTGTTAAAGGGTACATCTACACCAAGATATCTGTAAGTTTTAACGTAGCTAATGTTTTCACCCTGCAAATAGATGGGTGGGGGATGTCGTTTGCTTGTTAATATCTTTGTTTTATAGGAAGATATTACGAGGCCTAGTCGATTACAAATTGCTTGAGCTTCATTAAGAATGGTACTCATCTTTTTATGCCCTGTTGTATGGATCATGATGTCATCAGCATAGCTTATAGCTATATGTTTAGGTGAGGCAGGTAGAGCATTTAGGAGAGCATTAATCAGAATATTAAATAGCATGGGACTGAGAACTCCTCCCTGCGGTGTACCTAGGGACATTTCTTTAGACTCGCTTCTAAAGCCTTGGTAGAGGACAGAGGATACTCTGTTTGACAGGTATCCTATTATCCAGCAGAGTAGGCTACCACCAATATTCATTTTGGCTAGTTCATGTAGTATAACAGTTCTGTTCGAGATATCAAATGCAGATTTTAGATCAAGAAATGTGGTAAAACTAGTAGAGGTGTGTGCGGTGAGAAAGGTGGAGATACAATTCTGCCCACTCTTACCTTTCATGAACCCATAGAGGGAGGGGGAGAGTTGGTGTCTGATTCTATAGTACAGTCTGTTAAGTATCATTCTTTCAAAAAATTTACAAAGACAACTAGTTAAGGAGATCGGTCTAAATGTATCAGGCTGTTGGGGCTTAGGGATAGGCACAATGAGACTATTGATCCAGGAAGTAGGAAGAACTCCCTCAATGTAACTGGTATTATACAGTGCCAACAAAGGATTATTAGGCACGTGCCTTAAAGTTCTGAGAATATCATAGGTTATACCATCCTCTCCAGGAGCAGTTGATCGACCTTTAGTTAATGCGTTATCCAATTCATACTCGGTGAAGAGGCAATCACTATCATCAATATTTTGGCTCATAAAATTAATCAGTTTCAACATTTCTTCAGAAGCACTCTCTAAGTTTTCTCTAATATGAGATGGCAGGTTTTCATGCCTGGAGATTTTGGACCAGTCATTTATGAGGTCATTTGCTTTTTCAAGTGGAAAGGGATGAGCAACATTGCCAGTCTTTTTCCGGGTTATATTATTTATACCTTTCCATGCCAGACTTAAAGGGGTAGACCTATTTAATCTACTAACGAATTGTTTCCATTCCTGTTGCCTAAGTTCTTGCTTTCTATTTCTTGCATTTGTTAGTGCAGCTTGGAACGTTCTGAGAAGGTCTGGGGTTCTACACTCACGGTATGCTTTGCCAATCCTCCTAGCTGCATGTGTTAGATTGCGTAGCTGTGGGTCATTATAATATTTACATTGTTTTTTATTGTCATTTCTAGTGGAAGGTTTATGTTTTCTTTTCCTGCCCACTTGATCTGTGAGTACAGTCTCAATAGTGGTAACTAGATCATCATTGAATTTTTGTGTGCCAGTGGGCTCATAATCCTTATACCATTGATCCAAGTGGTTAATAAAGTTTTTTCTGTGTTCTGGGTTGAGAATAAGTTTCCTCCTTCTGTATTTAGCTCCTTGGTTGCTTGAGATATGATCAAGATTGACACGCCAAATGACTTCGAAAAGGCGATAAATGACATGCCCATGCACTCCGCCCCAGGCAGAGACTCGTGGAACTCTGTGTTCATCAAGAACTGCAAGAAGCCCCTATCACGTGCTTTTAACATCCTATGGAGAGGACGTATGGACACTGGGGTCGTCCCGCAGTTACTAAAAACAACAGACATAGCCCCACTCCACAAAAGGGGCAGTAAAGCAATAGCAAAGAACTACAGACCAATAGCGCTAAAGTCCCATATCATAAAATTCTTTGAAAGGGTTCTAAGAAGCAAGATCGCCACTCATCTAGATACCCATCAATTACACAACCCAGGACAGCATGGATTTAGAGCAGGTCGCTCCTGTCTGTCCTAACTACTGGACCACTACGACAAGGTCCTGGATGCTCTAGAAGATAAACAGAATGCAGATGTTATATATACAAAGACTTTGAAAAAGCCTTTGACAAGTGTGACCATGGTGTAATAGCACACAAAATGCGTGATAAAGGAATAACAGGAAAAGTTGGTAGATGGATCTATAATTTCCTAACAAATAGAACACAAAGAGTAGTAGTCAACAGAGTAAAGTCTGAGGCAGCTACGGTGAATAGCTCTGTTCCACAAGGCACAGTACTCGCTCCCATCCTGTTCCTCATCCTCATATCGGACATAGACAGGGATATAAGCCACAGCACCGAGTATTCCTTTGCAGATGACACCCGAATCTGCATGACAGTGTCCACCATTGAAAACACTGCAAGCAGACTGTAGTGATACCGCTCTTGTGGAGAGCCGCTGCAGGACACAATACGGCACCACCTCAGGGGGCCCCTAACAATAACAACAAACAGTACGGCGATGGCCCAGCATGGCGTGTGGTCTCGCTCTTACACAAATACATTCGTGATGCAGATTACATGGTAAGCTTAAATATGTCGCCAGTAGCTATAGCTTTTCTGAGGACATATGCACCTTACATCACCTGTCCTGCAGCAGCAGTCATTAGATGTATTTTCTTCTGTTGCAGACATGTACCATGGATTTTGTGTTCAATAAAGCCTAGAAATGAGGCCTGTGTTTTTATCACAACAATTTATTGAACACAAATATCCTGGGCTACCTGGCGGCGATTCTGAGCTAGACTACACAGCAAAATGGAGCGTTTACTGAAACCTGAGAGGCTAGACTCTGACCCCAGTGTATCAACGGCTGCTCAGGAATGGAAGCACTGGTTTAAGACTTTCGAAAACTTCTTGAGAGCCTTTCCTCAGGAAGATCTAGATAAACTAAGCCTGCTCATCAACTTTGTGTCACCTAAAATCTATGAGGTTATTTCTGAGTGTAATACCTATGAAGATGCTATCAATGCCCTCAAGTCTCAGTATATTAAGCCCACAAATGAAATCTTTGCACGATATCGTCTTGCAACTCGCCGCCAGCAGATTGGTGAATCCTTAGAGGAATACTTTCAAGCATTGAAAATATTAGGTAAGGACTGTAACTTCCGAGCGGTGACAGCTTCTCAGTATTGTGAAGAGTCCATCAGGGATGCTTTTATCAGTGGCCTGCAATCACCAATAATAAGGCAGCGTTTATTGGAGAATAAAACTCTGGACTTAGCCACTACCCTTGACCAGGCAAGATCATTAGATTCAGCTCAGAAGAATTCTGAAGTGTACAGTACTACCCAGCCTTCTCGAGTGGTAAGTGCTGTAACTCCCGACCAAGACTCTTTTAATGAGGTTACCGTGGAACCTGCTTCAGTGACAGCAGCTGCAGGCACAAAGTGTTTCTTTTGTGGTTTTTCAAGACATCCACGTCCAAAGTGTCCGGCTCGTGAAGCAATGTGCCATCAATGCCATAAGAAAGGTCACTTTGCTAAAGTATGTCGTGCTAATACATCAACAAGAGCTAGTGCTTCTATGCATTCCGACCAGGCGACTCTAGCAACAGTGACTTCTGCGGCTGCTCCAAATTCACTGTCAAAGGCAGTTGTGAAAGTGTTCATCAAAGGAACAGAAGTAGATGGTCTGATTGACAGTGGCAGCTCAGAGAGTTTCATCAACCTTGACGTAGTTAAACGCCACTCCTTGACGGTACATCACTCATCAGGTACCGTTTCCATGGCATCAACATCTCTCTCTATTCAGACGTTAGGGTTTTGTAAGGTAAACCTTAGAGTTAATGACAGGGATTATCAAGATGTACATTTAGCTGTTCTGCCACAACTGTGCTCTGATGTGATCCTTGGTCAGGACTTTCAGAAGCGTCATGGTAGTGTTACCTTAACATATGGAGGTGAACTGCCTCCTCTCGTTGTCTGTGGTCTTAGCACTTTAAGG
>WNWK01001169.1:255000-314843 GCA_009830355.1 Cherax destructor | reverse complement strand
AGAATTTCGTACAGTCGTAACTGAAATAGAAAATAGAGTCAACAACAGACCTTTAACGTATGTTACGATGATCTGGACAATTTAGAAGTGTTAAGTCCATCTCATTTACTACATGGCAGAAGGCTCGAACCTGTTCCTTCCATGAATGATAAAGAAATCATAGAGGATCCTACTTATTTCGAACCTGAACAACTCAGACGTACATTCAAACACCTTAATAAAGTGATTGAACGTTGGGAGAAAATTTGGCGAGAAGACTATCTCACCTCATTGAGAGAACACTTCTATGGAGCTGGTGTTCCAGAAAATTATAAGTCCTTAAGACCTGGTGACATAGTGATTATTAACAATGATGGTCCGAGGTCCCATTGGCCTCTTGGAAAAATTGTGACCTTATATCCTGATGCAAATGGAATCATCAGGACAGTTGATGTTTTGAGCAAAGGTGTAGTGAATAAACGGACCATAGATAAATTAGTGCCGTTAGAATTACACAGTGTTGAAAACAAAATTAAAATTAGTGATTCTCCAGAAACCACACAGACTGAAGCTGTTCAGAAAAAACAAGCAGCAGTGATGGCGAGTGAGAAAATCAAATTAATGTTAAGCGATGAGTAGTTCACTTTCAGTGAATTTCTCGCTACCCCAGTGTGGAGAAAATTCTCCAAAGGGGGTATGCGCCCTTACCCTTGGTAAGGGCCTCACCCTTTCCACCCTTAGGAAAGGGCCAGAGGAGGCGCTGGCGATAAACAATTTAATTCAAGCCAGATGTCTGATTACATGTGTCAAGAATTGTGCTGACCACAGCACCACGAGGCACCTCGTGGCTGCACGAGGCACGAGCCACAAGGCAGCATGAGGGGCAGATTGAATACAGGCTCCGTAGAGGTCATACGACTCTAGGGGTCATGCGGCGCGAGGCGACGTAAATCAACATAGACATTAGTCGTACGCATCCGTTAATCTAATTTAATCTCCACTAACGTCGGGAAATAAGATAAGAACTCTGTTCCAGCGCGTTTAGTAAATGAGATGGACTTAACACTTCTAAATTGTCCAGATCATCGGTAACATACGTTAAAGGTCTGTTGTTGACTCTATTTTCTATTTCAGTTACGACTGTACGAAATTCTTCTAAGTCGATTCTCTGACGATGGATGTATGATAGTAGGGATAATTCAGTAATGGTCCCAGATTTTCGCTTAGCAGATTATAATGGACTTAGAGAACACTTATCAACTGTGGACTGGGGTGAAGAAGAGAGGTATCATTATGACAGTTTTCTTAACACTATACAGGCTGCCCAAAGAACATTTATCCCATATAAAGAAATTAGATCAAGTAGAAATGACCCAAAATGGATGAATAATAGGCTCAAATATCATTTAGGGCAGAGGAAAGGAATTTATATCAACATCGCAGTATATTCAGAAGTGTGCGCAGCTTCTGACTACGGCAAAAAGACTGACATTAAAGAACGTAAAGGGACAATGAGTTTGCGTCGTCTAACAAGGCAGTGACTCGTCAGCAGCGTTCTTCAAACAAGACACCGATATCCGGGTGTGAATTAAGGGTCCGTTACAAATACCCAGGTAAGTCTGCTTAAACTTAGATGCCACCTACTGCGCAGTTAGGAATGCATAATTTGCTTTAGGCAGATTTATCATATCATCCGGTGACTCGTGGGCGATCCGCCCAAAAAACGTGAGAAAGCCGCCTTTCAGTCTGTCAAATGACAGAGATATGGGCATATGCTCCTTTGGGGCAATAACTCACACATTGATGTTTATCTTACAGCCCCCTGTGGAGAATGAGGCCATAGATGGATCCCCTGAGAAGGTGTTGGGGACGGCTGCGACATCTTGGATTCATCAATAAGCTAAGTATTAGCGAACCATAGTTCATTTTTATCGTGGGAGAGAGCCCATCCTCCACAGCAGTAGTGGTGGTAGTAGCAGTAGTGGTGGTAGTAGTAGTGATGGTGGTAGCAGTAGTGGTGGTAGTAGCAGTAGTGGTGGTAGTAGTAGTGATGGTAGTAGCAGTAGTGGTAGTAGTGATGGTGGTAACAGTAGTAGTGATGGTAGTAGCAGTAGTGGTAGTAGTAGTGATGGTGGTAGCAGTAGTGGTGCTACCAGTACTGGTGGTAGCAGTAGTGGTGGTAGCAGAAGTAGTAGTAGCGATGGTGGTAGCAGTAGTGGTGGTAGTAGTAGTGATGGTGTTAGCAGTAGTGGTGGTAGTAGTAGTAGTGATGGTGGTAGCAGTAGTGGTAGTAGTAGTAGTGAGGGTAGTAGCAGTTATGGTAGTAGCAGTAGTGGTGGTAGTGGTAGTAGAAAAAGTACAACAGTGGTAGAGATAGCAATAAGAAGGAAAGTAGTGGCAGAGAGACAAGTATCAGAGTGTGAAGAATTAGCGAAGAGATAGTAGTAATAGTTGAGGTAGTCTACGAAGAAGACAAAAGAGGAGCACCGCAGAGGATCTAATGGCCCACGAGGGTAGTACTAAATCCCAGCGGGACAAAAACCACATAGGATTGAACTCACCTAGACGTAAGACAAGATAGGCAATGAAAATAAAGGAAAGAAGAGGAAAGGAAATGAGGAGATAGAGATCATTGTAAGTCACGAGTGTTCAGAAATATGGAGAATTTGACAATGTAATGAGAAATAGAAGCATCTATAGAGACAAAAACAGGACTAAGAGTTTTTTTAGGAAAGTTGAATGTAAGGAATATATCAACAAGACGGTGTCTGTGAAGGCTAGAAGAAGGGTAGATAGTTTTAGGAGAGGTCCAAGTCAGACCATAATGTGGTCTTAGTCTCCATCTCCTATATACAGGTTATTTTTACATTAAAGTCTTATAAAGAATGGGCAACTGATGAACACTACAGCCGCCGCTTATACCATTCCTCGCGACGGATATAAGAAGTTTTATGTGGGAGAAACTTGCAGGAACCTAAAACGCAGAACCAGAGAACATATATCACGTGCAAGATGAAAGAGACACAAGAAAGACATGTGCTTTACACCGCAAGACTACGAACCACCTCATGAATTTCGAAGAAGCAAAACATGTAATCTTACGGACCTCTCCTGAAGCCACGTTATATACTCATGTTGTGTTATTCTTTGTACGAATTGATAAAGTCACTTGTAGACGATACGTCTTCTAATAAAATGTCATATCCCGCGTACCGTGTCTTATTTACGCTTCGGGAATACATTTGAATGTAATATCATAAACTATTGATAACCGGAGTGATGATACACAAACACACGCGTGTATTCACAAATATGCACGCACTCACACACACACCTGAGAATATTCAACACTAAGTAACTCTTTCCACTCTCGCTGCCTCTTCCTTCCCCTCCACCACTCAGAGAAGAGTTCCATTAAAAGCACTATCGTGAAGCCTAATGCTTTTATTACTGCGAGAGAGGATGGTCTTTACTGCATTGTTTCCCTCACTACTTTGCCTTGGAATTGGTATGTTTTGGTTCGTATCTGTTGTTCTGGGTGTTTTTATCTCGTGTGTGTGTGTGTGTGTGTGTGTGAGAGTCTCTGGGGGATTTTTCCGAAACTAGCAGCACTATCTTCCTCACCAATATTCAGCAGATAAGGTCGATGACACAATCTGCATAATTCATAATGCACAGTATTTAATGACGCTGCTTAATTAATATAATACATTAAACACTACGTCATTTCACTGCACAGCGGTCACTACACACACACACACCAAAACCATCACCCCTACTGCAACCACCACCGCCACCATTACAACCACCATCAATATGTCCATCATCTCCATCACCACAGTCTCCATCAACACCACCATCACCACCTCCATCACCACCAACACCGCTACCACTACAACGTCAATCTTCGTCACCACCACTGATACTACTCCCACCGCCACCATCAGTACGACCCCACCGATACCACTACTTCACTCTCATTATCACCGCTACCACCTCCATCATCACTAACACTACCACTAGCTAGAGAACAGATAGTTATAGCTACAGTATGTAGACAAGGATTCACATGAACGGTTTCTACAGTCCTGTCCCAGGGCTGAAGAAATCCCTCGTGATAAAATGTTCCATCAATTAATGTCTTGATTTGCATATCTGTCTTTATCTACCCCTTTACCACGACCTCCAGTACCTCTGTGATCCCATTATTACCTCTAACACTGCTGTCTAAACCTTTACCGCTTCCATTACTCCAATGAAAACTGAAAACTATAGCTACCGCCAACACTTCTGTCGAAACCATCACTACTTATTACACTATTGTTTAAACTATCACCATATCCATCACTACTATCAAAAACCATACTATCTCCAACACTACAGTAGATACCATCACCACCTCCAAGACTACTGGAAGCACCATCACTACCTCCAACACAACAGTGAACACTACCTCAACCTTCAGCATTTCTGTGCATACAATAACTACCTCTTACACTACTGTCGGCACCTTCAAATCCTCTAAAGCTACTAACACCATCACCTCCTCTAGCATAACTGTGAACGTCATAGCTATCTCCAACATTACTGTGATTACCATCCCACTTCCAACACTACTGTGAACACTATCCCTACCTCTATCACTACTGTAAACACCGTCACTGCTTCCAACATTACTGTGAACACCATCATCTCTAAGAATACTGTGCAAATCATCTGCAAAACTATTACAGCATCAACACCATGGGACCTACAGTGAAGACTATCACCACTTCAAACTCTACTGTGAGCACAATCCGAACCTCCCAAACTACTTTCAACTGCTGTTAACTCCATTACCACCTCCAGTATTACTACTATGGACACTATCACCACCAACACCAATATACTGGGGGAAGCATCACCACGACAACACTGCTGTGAAAACATTCAGCATCACCAACACTACTGGGAAAACCTCTACCATCTCCAACTCCATCACGACTGACAACACCATCACCACCTACATCACAACTGAGAACACCATCACTACCTCCAGTACGACTGTGAACACATTCACCATAGAGAAACGTTTTGACTCCCTTTCTGTCTTTAGGAACAGGAAAGTTAGAGATGACGACAGCTTTTGCGTTCACGGTTAAATCATGGTTAAATCATCTTAACACTACGAAAACAAGCACTATTAAACTATAGACCCTCGTCACTAACATGTATAGTACTTCAATTCATGGAGACTTGTCAGAAGAGTAGAGGTGCACCTAGAAAAGAGTGAATTCATACATGACAACCAGGACAGCTTCAAGAATGGAAACATACTGGAGTAAGACAGGAGAGGGAGGACTGTAAAAAGGCTTATGAGAGAGAACCGCACAAGAGTCTGGCAGAGAAGCAAGAGGGTCAGGCAGCAATAACAAGAAAAGCATTACAATGGATTAAAAAATACCAGGCAGGAATACAACAACGAGAGATGATCCGTGACGAGGTGTCGGAATGGGTGCTGTTTCTAGCATACGTGAATGACATGACAGAATGGATTGATACCAAAGTGTCCTTGTCAGCAGACGACTTGAAACTGACGAGAATGCAAGCAGACGAGGACAAGAAAAACTAAACCAGGCTGCAAGCCTGGTTCAACAAATAGCTCCTGGAGTTTAACAATACCAAGTGCAAAGCCATAAAGCTTGGGGTAACGAAAAAGACAGCAGAGAGTACAGGCTCGGGAGTCAAAGGCTGCAAACCTTAAATAGAAGGATCTTGGGATGTGTACCATACCGAGCACATCCATTGAGGTGCACATCAACCAAATAAGTGCTGCAGCATATGTGTTTACGGAAAACCTAAGAATAGCGTTTCGAAATCTTAGTAAAGAGTCATTCAGGAGACTGATACCGTGTACGTCAGGCCCAAATTGGAATTTGTAGAACTTTTATGGAACCCCCACATGGACAACCACGTTAAAAAAATGGTAAAAGTGCCGAGATCTGATAAGACTGAACCGATGAACAAAACTCAGGAATTGGCATGGTGAACAGGAGCAGAATATTCCAGAAATGGGATACAGGAACAAAAGAGCACAACTGGAATTTGAAGGACTCCCCTTCTTATGAAAAGAAAAATATGAAAATAAGATAAATAAATTTTATTTAAATATATGCAAATCTCAAAATATAAAAAATAAATATGAACTCGTCTTAACTGAAGCAAATGATGGAAAAATTAAATCAATCAAATGAAGCAAACCTAATATGTACAGAATGATGTTCTGAATCTGCCGTTGGTATGGCAAGGCACACAGGAAATACCTGGAGTGGAAGGGGAAGCTAGAGATAGCGTAGTGAGGTCACAGGTGGCCGTGACTATTGTGAAGTCCAGCTCCAAAAGGTAACAACGCCTATGAAGTTGCACAGCTAGCAGCTCAATTAACGGAATTGGCTGCCAGCAGTGGTACACAACTGGAGATCAGCAACAGAGGTAGAGGGCACAGGCCAAGTTCCTCAAACGTAGAATGTTGTAAAAATATGTAGCTCTGTTCTGGTGGTATAGGAAAAGCAGAGTTCTCAAGACGAGGGCTTTGAAGAGATCGTTGACCTCTACAGAAGTAGTAAAACAGCAGAATTCTCGTAATGAAGTGTAGATCCAAACCAAAGGTGAAGGAACAGCAGAGTTCAGATTATGAAATATCAAATTTCTGATCTATTATCAAATCTTGCTGCTCTTCTAATCTCGCTTCTGTCGGGTGACCCGAACCATACAGCAAGGCTGAGAAGAAAATAAAAGGAAATTACGAACCGGACAAGAAGTCAATCACATAATAGGCTGAAGGTCTTTAAAAGAAATGATGACTAAACAGACTTGAGAGCAGGAAGACAAGTGATGCTCCTCCGTCAGCAAGGGTCCCTTGTTGACTCCCTGTGGAAAAGGGGAAGGGGTGAAGGTAACTCCTCACATACCCCTATCACAAGAGTCGTACTACCAGTCGTACTACCTCCGCCACTCATTCAGTCTTCCATTCTTATTTAATAAACTTTTCCCTCACAATACTTGATATTAGATATTCAGCTAAAGCACAGTGTACTAAGATATTATATATAGAAATCGCAAACGCATCTACCAATCTTCGCCTCTTTTACACTAATTGTGTTGGCTAACGTATTTATTAGTAATCGCATACTGTTTACTACTTGGAGTAGTTACTACTTATCTCCATCGGCCATAATTCGTCTCAACTTCTGTGGCACATGATCAGTGAGGTCATCAATGTGTAGGATTGGTTATCTATCTGATAACTGAATTCACATTACGAAATCAGTACACATCCTGAAACTGGCGTGAGGTTTGGGTACTAATATATATGGAGAAGCCAAAGGACTTATACTATGCTCTGTCGAGAAATGTGACACAATAACGTCAACGTCTTTTCTTAATGTTTATGTATAGTAGGACTCATTTTACAAGGAGATTGCTTTATTGCGGATGCATTTTGTACATCCACATTTAGAAACATTACTGAACAAACATCGATATCAATTAAATTATCATTTGTTTCGTGTTGACAACTTTATCCCTATCAAGGTTACCTAGAAAATTTCCAAGCGATTGCAGTGTCACAGAATTTTCTAAACGTACTTTTGTACCTGTAGATACATCAGGAAGTGACATGGTCTTCCTCTGACATAGAAAGTACAATACGTTTCAACGCCTAGGGTGTTGAGTTAATTCACGTGGTAAACATGTTCAGAGTTCCTCTGTCCCAGAAGTGTGCACTAAGTAATTCACGTCACTCAGCTTTTTGACTTCTTCCAGTGAACCATCATACATGGCTTATAGAGCATGACTTGATATTAATTTCTGAGTCATCACCCTATCACCTGCTTTGAAAAAACGAAGGACAGTGTACTTATCATACTAATGTTTCATTCTGGCTTCAGCAGAAACCAAATTTTTAGCTTCTAGCTCTTTAGCAGTTTTTAAGTGCTATTAAATTAGTAATGGTGAGGGGCTCAAAACCGGATTTTTTTTTCATTCATTACTTCTTTTAATACAACGAGCGGATCACCAACCTAGTGTCCGAATATCATCTCGAATGGCCTAAAACCGAGGCTTTCTTGCTCGTTCGCTCTTACAGAGACTTGAAGGTGTCGTCCCCTCATCCCAGTCATTAGTAAAATGCTCACACCAAGCCTTCGTTATGGACTTTAAATCACCCTTGAGTTAGTGGGTGATAACTTGATGAAAGCACAAACTTAATTCTCTAATGGAATAATGTCTCTTGCAAGATTTTACAGGTGAAGTGGGATTCTTGATCCGAGCCAATCTCTCTGGTAAACCAACCTGTGAGAAAAATTTCATCAGTGCTCTATCAATAGCACGGGAATTAATTTTCTTGAAGGAATTGCTTTGGGAAAGCGTGTTGCTGGATCCACAAGGTCTGGTTTCGTAGCTTAGATTTAGGCAGAGAACAAACACAGTGTGTAGTTAAGGTAGACTTGAAAAAGGTTCTCTATCACCACGTCCTAGACTTTTGTTGACACCCTTACCACGTCCAACACCACCACCATGTGCAACACTATTGTGGACACCATAACCACCTCCAACACTTCTGTTGACAGCCTCACAACCTCCAACACAACTGTGTACTCCATCACTACTTCAGTAACGGCTGTGAATGCTATCACCATTTTCATCACTACTGTGGTCACCATACTACTTTCGACATTACTGTGAACACCACCACTTCTAATACTATTGTGTACACTCTCTCAGACACTACTTAACACCACGGTGGACACAATAATCACCACCATCATTACTGTCTCCAACACCACTTGGAACACCATAACTTCTTCCAACACTACTGTAAACACAGTCACCACTACTGTCAATGTCATCATTATGTGAAACATTACTGTTAACCCCATTATCAGTACCAACACTATTATGGACACCATCACCACCCCCAACGCTACTGTAATCATCATCATCTCCAGATCTACTGTAAACACCATCACCACCTCCACCAGTACTTTAAACACCTTCACCATCTCCAACACTACTGTGAGCATCATCACCACTATCAACACTACTGTGAACATCCTCACTACCTCTAATACTACAATGAATATTATCATAACCTCGAACATTACTATGAAAACAATCACCACTTCCAACACTATTTTGGACTCCCTCATTACTATCAATACTATTTTAGACTCCATCACTACCTTCAATACTACTGTAAGCACTAACATCACCACCATCATTACAGAAAACATTATCAAAACCTCTAACACTACTGAACATTATCACCACCTACACCTCTACTATGGGTACATCACTCTTTACAACACTGTGGACACAACACTACTGTGAGCAACATATCGTTTTCAAACACTACTGTGAACACAATCAGCACCTCCAACACTGCAGTGAACACCATCACCAACTGCAATACTAATCTGAACACATTCACCACCTCCAACACTATTGTGAGCACTATCACCACCTCTGACACTTCTGTCAACACATTCACCACTACTGTATACACCATGACTACCTCCACTATTACGGTGAATAGAATCACCACCTACAATGCTACTGTGAGCACCATCACTACCATCCTTTCCTCTCACATCACCATACACGAACTTGGATTAGTCTCTCCCAGCTGGTGGATTGCAATGTTGAACTGCCAACAAGAGCGAAAGAAAAATTCGGGTTCCCGAATAGGCTACAACATTTTTTGAGACCAAATTTTTCTTTTCATTAGAACAATATTTCATTTCAATAATGTTTTGCTCTTCAAAGAGGGAAACGTTGCTCCAATAATACCTTATGCTGAATAGAAATGGTATGAAATGCCGACGAGTCGAAAAAGTGAAAAACAAATGATGGATAATGTCACCTTTTTTTGACAACGCTTTATCTAGGCTTTTATCTAGTCAAAAAAGCTTGAAATTGATTCTTCAACCTGTTTTTTTTTTTACTTCTTCCATCCTCTTGCAAAGCTGCCTGCTACAATATTGAGTGTTTATTCTCCATTCTCCAGAATCATTATTCTATAATTTTGAAAGTATGTATGTATATAATAATTCCTATTTTTTTTCATCCAAAATAGACAAGTTTGTTTAAACCCATAACGTGTCAATGAATAAGGTCCATCACCAGATAGGAGAGAGGATCAACTAATTAGAACTCTCCGACGTTGAAACAAATAATGAGTGGGGACTCCCATTGTTCCTTTACAAGTCAGTCAGTACGACCCCACGGTTAGACAAAACATTGAAATAGTGTGTATGCCATTAGCACAGATCTTTATCGAATCTTTGATGACAGCTGATTGCTAGACAGGCGGAAGATAGCAAACATTTAATTAGTTTTCATGAGACGCGACAGTAGGATTCACTGAACTAAGGGAACGAGGCATCAGAATTTTATTGTAAGTCGGGGGCATCCACAGTGATCAGTGTTGCAGCCTATTTTATTTCTTGTGTATATTTTATTCATCATTGCAAGAGATAACTTCTAAATAATACTTATTGATAATGATGCCAAAAAAATAGAAGCGAGTAGATAGGATGACTGGGACATTAATCAAACGTAGTCAATAAATTTATTTTGGAATTTATCCCGAAAACAAGCAAAGTTACATAGCCGAGGCATAGTTTAAGAAGACTGTCAGCTGAATATTAACTGAAGGGAGGGAGAAGCTCGCAGAAAAGTCCTTGGAATGTCTATCACCCATGTCTCTTGAAACTCACATCAGAATCACATTAGCTGCAAAGGCTTTAAATCCAAACATAAGAGTAACGTTCATAAATCTAGACAAAGACTCGTTCAAATCCATCATTGCTGAAAACGTGGGACCCACCGTCAGGGCCTCCAAGAAAAAAATTGAAAGGCAAAACAAGATTGCTTTGGAGCCCCTGGGGGCAGGCTGAGGCTTCTCTCAAAATTGAGAATTTGAAGTCAAATAAAACCATTGGTAAACTTTCATAAATGCTTTTTTTCCTGTGCAGCAGAATGACCAGATAACATATACTTTATAGATTTTGAAAATTTTGGTTGACTTATGACTATACTAGTGGCTAAATTTTTAAACGTTTAATAAGTTCTTTCAAAATAAAATAAATTCTTAAAAGTGTAATATTTACTTAGAGTACTTAGTGAAATGAGGTTTTTTTTTTCTGCAAAATTTCTAATAACACTATCAAAATCAATGTCTCTGGCAATGCTTGATTCAATACTTAGACTTGCTAAATCAACAAGTCTGATTTGACACATAGTAAACCTTAACAAGTTTTTGATATGTCTGAGTTTGCTAAAAGATCTGTCTGCTGACGCTACTATAACTGGAACTGTCAACAATATTCTAAAACTTACACAAACATTTGGAAATATCTTGCAAAGTTTGTAGTTTCTACCAATTCTAAAGAGGCCAGTTCTGGTTTTTCAAAATTTGCTTTATGTACTAATTGTGAATGCTAACCCTTGTGATGTGCTAACCCTTTCGCTTTTTCTTATAGCTCACTTTCAGACATTGTGGGATATTTCCATAAGAAATAAAAAATTTCAGCCAGCCCGCTTAACAACATTAAAACGTAAAATTAATCCTGCAACAACATTATCAATTAAAACATAAAAGTCAGTTTTTCTGAAAAGGTGAGCGATGATCAAAAACCAGAATTCAGAAATGTAAGTGAATTTTACATAATTATTGTTCTAAACAAGCTAAAATTATTTGACTTTACCCAAAAAACCAATTCAAATGAAAATATCATAATGAAACTTCTATGGCTATGGGACCCCCCTACCCCCAGAGATTCAAGACGGGCCCCCTTTCCCCCCCCCCCCCCTCTCACAGGTTCTGCACTGTTGGGTACGTAGTGCTGGTGAGGAATCTTCCCTCAGTGAAATACGAAGTGAAACGTGAGAAAGTCAAAATAATAATAATGATAATAAAAATTGTGATATTTTGCAACACCAACGATGTTTCTTCAATAAAGATTCACAAATGTTGCTTAAGTGTCTTAATGCCCAACTTGTCGGTTTTCAAAACCATTTATCACACAAGTAAACCTAATTCATCAAGAAACACAGAATCTGTGCCTTTGCAATTAGGATCCTAACTCAATTTCACAATCTGCTGATGACAATTTACCTCCATTACCTGAAGTAACACACCTGTATGATCAATTGGTATATTTTAAATACTTGCCAGAAATAAAGAACGAATGACTGCACCTCACCACCCTGAGCAGTAACTGACCTCGGAATATGATCAATCGAAAAAATTAATTGGGGACATCAGTTGCTATATCAAACCCTTACAGACATGTTTCTGTCGGATAACTCATTAAGAATTTCAGTGGAGAAAGGAAGACCTTTGAGTAATATAATAATGATATGCGGCATATGTTGTGATAATATTATACCAAAAGAACTAGGCATCGCAGGAAACTATATTTTACGAGTGGGTAAGAAATGCAATAAACTCGTTAATGACATAGTTAAACATATGCCATAAAAAGTTAGAAAAGATGATGTGATAGGCCTATTTAACATTAGTCGCTCGTTAATTAGGAGACGAGACGAACAGCTGAACTCATAATCTCCTCTCACAAACTAAAATAGGTAGTTACGAATACTTAAATAGGTACACTCATACAGACGCAACACACACACTCAACACACACTCACAACACACACTCACAACACACATAGGAATACAGATACAACATTAAATAAACAAAAATATATGAAACAGCAAATCAAAATAACGGCTCGTACAGTACAAGTTAAACCGAGCAAGGTGCAAGCTTTCTAAGTTAGTCTCATGGCGGGTTTTGCTTCCATAGGTTTAATTATATGATAACGGTGCTGCTGAGACCTCGCTGCATAAATGATGTCATAAACACTCAGCTGTAGCGCTGAGGTTAAATTCAGTTTTCTTTTACTAAATGGAATTTTACGCTGGCTTTTCAGAGTATTTCAGCTGCAATTCATTTATATTTTTTCTTTTACAATGTGCTGAGCTGACTTTCGAAAAATCATTTCTGGATGGCGATTTAGAGATATGGTATTCGAATCCCTACCGCGAAAAATGGATTTCGGATTATAGTTGCTAAGCCTGTCCCAGTTTTATACCGTTCTCTGTTACCCCCTCATCGACATCTAAAAATTCGAATGGTTTAAAAAATATCATTTGCTATTTAACATTTTTTCTGTTTTGCGGGGAGCTGTTGTAGGTGTTTCAGTCTGAAGATGACCTGAGTGAACACTGGTGTGGTGCTTCAATCTGAAGGTGATTTTGAGTGAACACTGGGGCGGTGCTTCAATCTGAAGGTGACTTTTGAGTGAACCCTGGGGTGGTGCTTCAATCTGAAGGTGACTTTTGAGTGAACACTGGGGTGGTGCTTCAATCTGAAGGTGACTTGAGTGAACACTGGGGTGGTGCTTCAATTTGAAGGTGACTTTTGAGTGAACACTGGGGCTATGCTTCAATCTGAAGGTGACCTGTGAGTGAACACTGGGGCGGTGCTTCAATCAGAAGGTGACCTGTGAGTGAACACTGGGGCGGTGCTTCAATCTGAATGTGACTTTTGAGTGAACACTGGGGTGGTGCTTCAATCTGAAGGTGACTTTTGAGTGAACACTGGGGTGGTGCTTCAATCTGAAGGTGACTTTTGAGTGAACACTGGGGTGGTGCTTCAATCTGAAGGTGACCTGTGAGTGAACACTGGGGCGGTGCTTCAATCTGAAGGTGACCTGTGAGTGAACACTGGGGCGGTGCTTCAATCTGAAGGTGACTTTGAGTGAACACTGGGGCGGTGCTTCAATCTGAAGGTGACTTTTGAGTGAACACTGGGGCGGTGCTTCAATCTGAAGGTGACTTTTGAGTGAACACTGGGGTGGTGCTTCAATCTGAAGGTGACTTTGAGTGAACACTGGGGTGCTTCAATCTGAAGGTGACTTGAGTGAACACTGGGGGTGCTTCAATCTGAAGGTGACTTTTGAGTGAACACTGGGGCGGTGCTTCAATCTGAAGGTGATTTTGAGTGAACACTGGGTGGTCTTCAATCTGAAGGTGACTTGAGTGAACACTGGGGTGGTGCTTCAATCTGAAGGTGACTTTTGAGTGAACACTGGGGTGGTGCTTCAATCTGAAGGTGACTTGAGTGAACACTGGGGCGGTGCTTCAATCTGAAGGTGACTTTTGAGTGAACACTGGGGTGTTGCTTCAATCTGAAGGTGACTTTTGAGTGAACACTGGGGTGGTGCTTCAATCTGAAGGTGACTTGAGTGAACACTGGGGCGGTACTTCAATCTGAAGGTGACCTTTGAGTGAAAACTGGGATGGTGCTTCAATCTGAAGGTGACCTGTGAGTGAACACTGGGGTGGTGCTTCAATCTGAAGGTGACTGAGTGAACACTGGGGCGGTACTTCAATCTGAAGGTGACTTTTGAGTAAACACTGGGGCGGTGCTTCAATCTGAAGGTGAACTCCGAATAGACAATAGTGCACATAAATCTGAAGGTGGCCGATAAGTGGACACTTGTGCACTTCAGTCTGTATACGGTCTGGGAGTGGACAGTTGTCAGTTTTGTCTTCTAGTTTCTGTAGCAGCCGATGGCTTGCAAATTTTGCTTTCAGGCCTTCGAAAAAGTTGTTATTCTTGGAAATCTATTGTTTATAGTTGAGCTGGTCAAAAGCCTGGTCACAAAACTTATAGCTGTGTTCGTCCAGTGTTAATCTTCTCCAGTGAAGAGTTGATGTCCACCGTCTCTACCGTGTAATAGAGAGTGGAAGACAGGCCTGTTTTCCACTCTCTATTACACTTGGACAAAACTTGGTATCAAACACGTATCTTCAACACAGCGCACGCATACACCTTTGACAGCTCTTCTGCAATTTTCCGACTGAATTCTGCACAGCCGCGTACATGAATAGCTGACACATAGCTAGTCGAAGATACGTATAGAGACAGACAGCTTTATCAAATTATCCTGATATGTGTAACTTGATAAAGCTCCCAGGTTACTGAAACCATGTAACTAGATAAAGGTCTTAAGTTACTCGATAAAGTTCACTGGTTAGAACTAATAATACTTGCTCGTTATGGATAGGCTTTCTTAATCAAAACAGATTTTGCTTGATAATGTTCTTTGATTTCGGACGTCAGGTAAAAAATCAGGTAACTGAATGAAACATCTGATCTATCTACGTTTCTTTGATATGCTACTGAGGACTCACGATACCAGAAGCACCTAAGCCTATGCGCCTTCAATAAGGAATTTGGCTTAGGAACTCCAAGAGATGAAGTTTTGATATTAAACCGAGGACCAAACTGCTGGTATATTAGTCTACTCGTGTAAGTCAAATTCCGGGGGTAAAAAAAACAAAACTCCCTCTGCAACAGCAGCAGCAGCGGCGGGAACAACAATAAAATCAGCAACAGTAGCAACACCCACGAAAACAAAAACAACAAACAGCAGCAACAACAACCACAACAATTACGATCAATTTATTCCCTTGAAATTGCAAATAGGCGCTCAGTATTATCCCACATAGAGACAGAAACTCAGGAGATTAATTGATCTGGAAATTTCGATCCCCTTCTGGGATCCTCTTCACCAGAGGAAGAGGATTTCAGAAAGGGTCGAAATATACAGGTCAATTAATCTCCTGAGTTACTGTCTCATGTTGGATATTTTGAGCAGTGACAAATGTCTATTACACTTGGTAAACACACACGCACGCTCACGCAAACACACACTTGCGCGCGCGCACGCCCCCACACACACACATACTTAGAAAGTATTTCTTCAGTCATAGAGTTGTCAGGAAGTTAACAATCTGGAGAGTAGTGGAGGCAGGATTCATACATAGCTTTAAGAAGAGATACGATTAAGCTCATGGAGCAGGGAGAGAGTGCCCCTAGTAGCGACCAGTGAAGAGGCGGGGCAAAAAGCTGTGACTCGACCCCTGCAACCACAAACAGGTGAGTACACACACACACACACACACACACAGGCAAACACGTAGTCCCAATTTTTAAGAAAGGAGACAGGAATCACTAAATTACAGACCAGTGTCGTTGATATGTGTAGTATGTAAATTTAAGAAGATTATCAGAAGAGTGGTGGAACACCTAAAGAGGAACGGGCTCATACATGACAATGAGCACGGCTTCTGGGAACAGAAATCCTGTGTCACAGACCTACTGCAAGGTAACAAGGTAACAGAAAGTAAGACAGGAGAAAGAGGGATGGGTGGACTGCATCTTCTTGGACTGTTAGAAGCCTTTCCACACAGTACCATACAAGAGACTGGTTGAAAAGCTAGAGGAGCAGGCAGGAACAGGAAAGAACTGCAGAGGATCAGGGAATACCTGACAGGAAGGAAACATCGTGAGTTATGTACATGACGAGGTGGCAGAGTGGAAGTATGTGTCGAGTGGGGTTCCACAAGGGTCAGTTCTAGGTCCAGTGCTGTTCGTTGTATATGTGAATGACATGAAAAAAAGGATAGATTCAAAGGTGTCCCTGTTCTCATACGATGTAAAATTAATGAGGAGAATACAAGCAGACGAGGATTAGGCGAGTCTACAAAGGTTCTGAATAGGCAGCAAGCCTAGTCCGACAAGTGACTCTTGGAGTTTAACCCCACCAAGTGAAAAGTCATGAAGCCTGGGAAGGATAAAGAAGACCGTAGATGGAGTACAAACAAGGGGATCATAGGCAGCAACAATTAATTAAATGTGAAAGGCTCTTGGAGTGAGCATCATACCGAGCATTTCTCCTGAGGCGAACATCAACCTATGAAAAGCATTTCGACGTCTAAGTAAGGAGCCATTCACGACACTGTACACCGTGTACGTTAGGACTATATTGGAATATGCAGAACCAGTATAGAAACCCCACCCGGTCAAACACATCAAGAAATTGGAGAAAGGGCAAAAGTTTGCTACAAATCTAGTCCCGGAGCTAAGAGGTATGTCCTACGAGAAGAGGTTAAGGGAACTCAACCTTACGATACTGGAGGAGAGAAGGAATAGGGATGGATATGATAACGACATATAAAATGCTGAGAGGAATTGACAAGGTGGACAGAGCCAGAAAATTTCAGAGATGGGACACAGGAACAAGGGGACACAACTGATAGTTAAAAACTCAAATGAGTCATAAGGATGTTAGAAAGTATTTCTTCAGCCTTTGAATTGTCAGGAAGTGGAACAATCTTGAGAGTGAAGTAGTGGAGGCAGGATCCATACATAGCTTTAGAAGAGGCACCAAAAGGCTCTTGAAGCAGAAAGTAGACCTAGTAGCGACTAGCGAAGAAGCGGGGCCAGCAGCTACGAATCGACCCCTGTAACAACACAGACACACACACACACACACACACACACACACACACACACACACACACTACATTACACTTCCATGCAGAAAGACATAGACAAATCCTATCTATTGGTACTATTTAATTCTGTACTGAACACCAGTAACGCATGAAACGCACTGAATGATTGCATGGAGGGCCATAAAGTGTTTCAGTAATATGTGACATCAACTGACAAAAGTGTGTCAAGCACTGCAAGTTTCTGTTTAGAGATACATACTGCCATTATATGATATCACCAACACAATCCAACCCAACAAGAAATCAGAATCACCCAAAAATGATTTTACTTCCCATGTCTCTCTTTCCTTGACCTCTTCTGAATTCAAATGGCCAAGAGCTGACTTGATGAAGTTCTACACAGAGCGAAACATGGCCAAAATTTAAATCTTGTTTTGAAGCGTGTGACTTTTTGCTCCTCCATATTTTCACTCTCCTTAATAGGAGAGAAAAGAGCACGTAATTAAATTTACGGCTGATATTGCTTGTTGTTGTGGTTCTTATAATGTTATGTTTATAACTGAAATGGTATAATTACAACCTTAATTTTTAAAGGGGGTGGACCAGTAAGCCAGCGGAAGGACTCGGTCAGATAAGCAAAAGCTCCAGCTGTGTCAGGAAACACTTATCCTGTTTCCTGACGAACCTTACCTAACCTAAACTATCTCTTTATAAATTACCTATCAAGAAGTAGTGGTAGTATAAGTTTGGTAATAGTTTTAGCAATAGTAGCGTTAATAGTTTTTGTAGTAGAGAAAGTTTTAAATATATTTACAATCGCCTTGCTTCCAATATATTTAAATTTTTCATTAATGTATGATGTATTCCCACCTAAATTCTACTCCCCTCGAGGGAGGTTCAATGATGCTGGTGAGGGGTTCTTGAGCCTTAGAATTGAACTTGCTCTCCCTTTTCTGGGATTAATTCTTTCAATAAAATTAGAAAACTGGGATTTATACCAGGCAGTGGTGGTATAAATCCCAGTGGTGAAAATTTAAAGCCGTTCCGGTTATGGAACGGATTACAACAATTCCAAGTATTTATGCAGCGCTGCATGAACCTAGTGGGTTTAGGGCTTCTTTTTGATGATGATGATAATAATAATAATAATAATTATTATTATTATTACTATTATTATCCAAGCGAACATCAACTAAATCTTTAAATGGGCCGAAGAAAACAATATGAAGTTCAGTGAAGAGAAATTTCAACTACTCAGATATGGAAAACTTTAGGAAATTGAAACTTTACCAGAATATAAACCAAATTCTAACCACACAATAGAGCGAGAAACTAATGTGAGAGATCTGGGAGTGATAATGTCAGAGGATCTCACCTTCAAAGACCACAACAATGTATCTACCTCATCTGCTAGAAAAATAATAAGATGGATAATGAGAACCTTCAAAACTAGGAACGCAAAGTCCATGATGATTCTCGTCAAATCGCTTGTTCTCTTTAGGCTGGAATACTGCTGTACATTAACTGCCCCCTTCAAGGCAGGCGAAATTGCTGACCTGGAGAATGTACAGATAACTTTCACGGCACACATAAGTACGATAAAACACCTAAATTACTGGGAAAGGTTGAAGTCTCTTGATTTCTATTCCTTGGAACGCAGGCGAGAAAAATACATGATAATAAACACTTGAAATATCCTATAGGGATTAATACCAAATTTGAACACGAAAATCACTCTCTACGAAAGCAAAAGGCTCGGCAGGAGATGCAACATTCCCTCAATGAGAAGTAGGGTAACCACGATTACACTAAGAGAAAACGCAATAAGTGTTAGGGGCCCACGACTGCTCAACTGCCTCCCAACATAGATAAGGGGGATTACAAATAGACCCCTCTGTCTGTCTTCGAGAAGGCACTGGATAGGCACATAAAGTCAGTACCTGATCAGCCGGGCTGTGATTCGTATGTCGGTTTACGTGCGGCCAACAGTAACAGCCTGGTTGATCAGATCCTGATCCACCACGAGGCCTGGTCTCAGACCGGGCCGCGAGGGTGTTGACCCCCGAAACCCTGTCCAGGTATTATTATTATTATTATTATTTTCATTAAATATTATCATTATTATTATTATTATTATTATATTATTATTATTATTATTATTTTCATTAAATATTATCATTAATTATTATTATTATTATTATTATTATATTATTATTATTATTATTTTCATTAAATATTATCATTATTATTATTATTATTATTATTATTATTATTGTAAGGAAGCTGTTTACCTCGTAAGTAATGGTAGGCAATTAGATTTTTCCCCGAGGTAGGAAATGGAATCACTAATTCCTTAGATCAAGATCCCTTCACAAATATTACGGAACTTCCCTGTATGGCATAAGAACAGAGGCGGAGAAAAGAGATCTCAGGCGTTGTTAAGTAGTGATAGATGGAATATGAAGGACAGACGACCTGCTGCGCATAAAACTTATCAGCGATTTTATGTCACCAGAGTGAACGTAAAACTGACATTGAGTGAGAATGTGTGAAAAGTTGTGTGAGCGAAGATCCTCCTGCGGAATACTGACGACCGATGACTCGCTTTCAGAGGTGAAGCGACAGTCGACAGGATAAGGATCTTTGCGGTTGCATTTCTTCAGTATATTTTCATCATTTGAAAGTGAGTTAAGGGAAACTCTCAGTGTTTCTACCGAGAGATTGTTAGTCCATTCTTTTGAAATGTTATTTGATGGGTAGGACACGCAAGTGGGAAGAACAGCAACGCCACCTCTCTGACAGTAAGGACAAAAATGCGTTTCTAAATTGTAATAAATAGTCTTTTACAGTCTTTAAATTTAAATAAATTTATTTTTTAACCCGACTAAAGTAAAAAGCCCAATTCAATCCAAGTTTCACTGGCAAAATCATTCTTTAGAAATAGTACCGAACTAACGTCTTCATAGTTGGTAACCTCAGGTTGTGATACGTACCCCAAAAAAAAAAAAAATAAAGATTTGACTTTTAAATAAAAAAAGTTGAGGTTTTGCCTGTCACATTTCAAAGCCTTGCTATAGTTAGTATAAATTCTCTATTAATCTCCGAAGGTGAGACAAAGAACAGTCGACTAACACTCAGGTACTTACTGCTAGATGAGCGTTGCATGACCTTTACAGGTTTAGCAAAACGCTAAACCTGTAAATGATTATGATGAAAATGATAATGATGATAATAATAATAATAATAATAATAATAATAATAATAATAATAATAATAATAATAATAATAATAATAATAATAATAATAATATCAACAAGTACTGCTAGAGAGAACTGCGGAGAGAGATTAAGGTGACTTGTCCATATATTCCGATCCTTAACTCACCAACGGTTGGTTCGTGAAGGTTCCGTTCTGCCTCAAAGCTACGAGACACCAATACATTTAGCAACACTTGATATATATACGTAAATTATGTAACTAAAAATGAGGAAGCTTCGTAAACTAAATATTTAAACATCATCAGAAACATTAAAAAAACAGTTTCGGAAGTGGTTTTGCTTATATAGCTAAGCAAATACAGTAAGGATTTGTGGATAATGTTTTGCTTACAGTACATAACCTAATGTTATCAGAGGGCATTATTTATGAGAAAATCGTTGTATTTAAAAAGAAATAACAATAATCGTAATTAATCCATTGTCTTGAAGATATATTTATTTAACACACTTGCCGACTCCCACAGAGGATGGGCGACTCGTCTGTCACAGACGAGGTGAACAAGTCCACTCCCGTCTATCTGAACACATTTATTTTTTTCCATATTCTCTCCCTCTTATCAGATATCCAATCTTTAATTGCCTAGATATTTTTGTCACTGTCATCCTTTCGTTCTTTCCAATGTTCACTTTTAATTTTCTTCTTTTAAATATCCTCCAAAAATTCTGCAACAACCTTGTCACTTTCTTCCCAGAATCTCCCAGGAAACCAAAGTCATCGACGAAAAGCAATGGTGACACCCCCACATCCCTATCTAAGGCCTACTTTTACGGGAAAATAATTCCCTCTCTTCCAAGTACTCTAACCTGAGCCTCAGTACCACAAAAATTCTTTACTGACTTGCCACATTGCTCCCCTGTCCACTATCATATGCCTCTCTAAATTCATAAATGCATCAAAAAGTTCTTAAGCTTTCTCTATATATTATTCAATTACGTTTCAATATAATTATTTGATCTCTGTATCTCCTACCCATCCCAAAATCACATTGTTCCTCTGCAGTTCTACCTTATGTCTTACCCTTAAATCTTTCAATAATAAGTCTACCGTACATTTTGCCTAGTATACTCATAAGGCTTGTTCTTCTATCATCCTTATACTCACTCTTTTTAATTTTCTGTTTCTTTATAAAAGGAACTTCGCATGCTCTCTACAATCACCCAATTACCCTCTTATTTTATATTCATATACTGAAAAAATACTTCATTACTTCAAAATAATCTCCCAACTTGCATTTAGCATTTCTGTCTTGACCCCATCTCTTCCTGGTGCTTTACCCCATAAATTATACTTAGTGCCTCGCGCACTTCTCCC
The DNA here is from genome assembly GCA_009830355.1 of Cherax destructor. Taxonomy (NCBI): domain Eukaryota; kingdom Metazoa; phylum Arthropoda; class Malacostraca; order Decapoda; family Parastacidae; genus Cherax; species Cherax destructor. The sequence continues at coordinate 292,915 of WNWK01001169.1, read as the reverse complement.
AGACACAAATCTTGTTCTTTAGAACTCCTACAAGATGTTATACCTCCCGTCCAGTGCATGCAGTCACTGTTTTATTTTATACCTCTGCATTTAATAACTCTTCAAAATACTGCCACTTCTTCCCAGTATCTCCACATTCCCGTCTAATGTCTCCCTCTTATAATAATAATATTTTTATTTCATTGCAAGTTTACATCGAGATTTTGTAATTACAATTATGAATTGCAGTGCAAAGAGCCACTATCATGCCATGGCATTATGGGTAGACTAAATCTAATGGCTTATAGACTACTTAATACTAGAGAAATTGATTAAGTTTGTTATAGTTAAACATTAGTTTATATTTATAGCAGATAATAAGTTTACTCAAATTACAATCTGAGGATATTACATTATGACAAGTGAAAGTATTTTGTAGGTTGGTTATATTAATAGTAAATATTGAAATTATATTATGGGAAAATAACACTGAGCGTTGTTGAAAGTAGTTTACAGTATGAGATTTTTTTCAAGTTGGTGAGGGGGGCAGGTATTTAACTGCTGAATTTATTTCTTCCCCAGACTTTGTCAGCTTATTACAACTCCAAAACGTATTCTTCTTTTCAACAAAATTTGTTGCTAAAACCTCACCCAATTTCTCATTGGCTTTCATTGACTTTTATCCTTTGTTTTACTCTCCATGTATTCTACCCAAAGTATTTTGCTTGTACAATGTGAAAACCTCTCATAAGCTAACTTTTCTTCCTTGTCACCTTTTTATACCTTTTCCATTACCCACATCCACCAATTACCACATACTGTGGACACTGTTAAAGGGCCTCACATACCCGGAATTAAAATCATAACAAAGCATTCGCTATATTTAAAGTCACTTTTTTCCAAGGTTGCTAAGTAATTGTTTTAGCGATGTACTCATTATTAACGTAATAAATTCACGTAATTAACAGCCACTACCACACACGGCCATAAACTGGAAATAAAAGAAAAATATAAAAAAAGAGATTAATAACAACGCAAAATGTAGAGCAACATTATAATTAGTTCATTAGAATAGCAAGCTCACTGCTATGTCTGCATTATTATGGAATTTACATCAACTTCTCTCATGTATAAAAAAAAACACTGGAATAACAACCCAGTTGTACAAACAAAGTGTTGCTGGACGTCCTGTGATTGTGGACAACACTGGTTATTAACATTGAAAATTTAACGTCGTACTGATTTTCCGAGGATAAACGTATGCTAACCGGTTTCTGGGATTTAAGAGGTGCAGTGATGCCTGTGACGGCCTCATAGTCCCTGGAACTGGAGCCACTCACCCTTCCCTCAGATCGAAGGTTTTTACCTTCTCTTTCCCAGAAGTTGAATGACCCCTGTGGGTTTACTGCTTTCTCGGGAATATAATAATAATAATAATAATAATAATAATAATAATAAATAATAATAATAGCTATAATTATAATAATAATAGCTATAATTATAATAATAATAATAACACTAATTGGACCTGACTAGCTTGTGCTTCTAGATCAGATGCTGTGCTCCTCCCTAAAGTGAATGTGACTGACCTGACTAGGTTAAGGCATTGCCTTAACCCGGTTCGAGAATTGGACTTGCCTCGCATGGGCCAGTAGGCCTGCTGCAGCGTTCCTTCTTTCTTATGTTCTTATTATTAACAATAATAAATGGTTTTCAGAGGAAACACTATCTATACCAGTTTCCGGAGTACAATTAATGCCAAGTGGTTTCCGGAGAACATACATATCTCAAACAACTTGTGATAAAAACACAAGTTCATAAATACTGTTGGATGGTTGCAAAAAAAATAAGTATGAAAGAACAAAATACATAAATTAAGCGCACAGTTGCAATATAAATATTGCAACTGTGTCAGATATGGCAATAAGAAGGGAGAAGTGGTAGATACACAAAAGTCAGAGAGTGGAGTGTTATCAAATAAATAATAGTAATAGTAGTAGGAGCACTGCAGGAGAGCTAATGGCAGTCCAAGGTACGACAAATATCCATGGGCGATAACTAATAAAACCAAATCCACCTATTAATAGTAAACGGAGTAAAGTCTGAGTCAGCTACGGTGAGAAGCTCTGTTCCACGAGGCACAGTACTCGATCCCATCCTATTCCTCACCCTCATATCTTCTTTGCGGATGACACCCGAATTGACATGACAGTGTCCTCCATCGAAAACACCGCAAGACTCCAAGCGGAATCAACCAAATCTTCAAATGGGCCACTCAAAACAATATGAAATTCAATGAAGAGAAATTTCAACTACTCCGATATGGAAAACTTGAGGAAATTAAAACTATCAGGGTATACAACAAATTCTAAACATAAAATAGAGCAAAAAAGTAATGTGAAGGACCTGGGAGTGATAATGTCAGAGGATCTCTACCGCATCTGTTAGGAAAATGATAGGATGGATAATGAGAACCTTCAAAACTAGGGACGCAAATCGCTTGTTCTCTCAAGGCTGGATACTGCTGTACACTAACTGCCCCCTTCAAGGCAGGCGAAATTGCTAACCTGGAGAGTATACAAAGAACTTTCACGGCACACATAAGTACGATAAAACACATAAATTACTGGGAAAGGTTGAAATCCCTTGATTTGTATTCTCTGGAAAGCAGGCGAGAGAAATACATCATAATTTATACTTGGAAAATCATAGAGGGATTAGTACCAAACTTGCACACGAAAATCACTCCCTATGAAAGCAAAAGACTCGGCAGGAGATGCAAATTCCCCAATGAAAAGCAGGGGGGCCACGAGTACACTGAGAGACAACACAATCAGTGTCCGGGGCCCAACTGCCTCCCAGGATACATAAGTGGGATTACCAATAGACCCCTGGCTGTCTTCAAGAAGGCGCTGGACAGGCACCTAAAGTCTCTGGTTTTGTCTCTGTAAGTGTCTTCCTTTCTCATTACATTGTCAAATGATCCAAACTTCAGAACACTCGTGACTTGACCTGTTCTTTATCTTTTCCTCACCTTACATTTTCTCCTTTCCTATATTTATTTGGCCTTTCCTTGTTTCTGCCTACCTGGAGTATACCTGGAGAGGGTTTCAGGGGTTAACGCCGGGCTGTGGTTCATACGTCAGTTTGCGTGAGGCCAGCAGTAACAGCCTGGTTGATCAGACCCTGATCCACCACGAAGCCTGGTCTCAGACCGGGATGCGGGGTCGTTGACCCCCGAAACCCTCTCCAGGTATACTCCAGGTAGGCAGAAACAAGGAAAGGCCAAAAAAATATAGGAAAGGAGAAAATGTAAGGCGAGGAAAAGATAAAGAACAGGTCAAGTCACGAGTGTTCTGAAGTTTGGATCATTTGACAATGTAATGAGAAAGGAAGACATCTACAGAGACAAAGCCAGGTCTAAGATTAATATTAGGAAAACTGCGTATAAGGGATGCTTCAACAAGACGGTGTCTGTAAAGGCTAGAAGAAGGGTAGACAGTTTTGACAGAGGACCAGTTAATAGGATGACTGTGATTTCTAACATGACAGAAAAGAGCATTATTAAGTGTCGGCAAGTCTAACACTTCCTTTGTGCTCTTTAAGTCTATCAGAAAGACAGCAGCCAGTTTCTTCAAAGTACTGGAGAGGACAAGAGGAGGAGGAAATGGAATAGACTCAATAAGCATCGGTAGCAGGAAGAGACGTGCAAACTGGATAAATACGAAGGGTATTAGTTTGACGAAAATTAAGTTTGATGTCCAAGGAACGGAGAGAGTGGTAAAGATTAGGCGATTGGAAATATAGGGAAGGTAAAGACAAGATGATTTCAGAAGAGTAGGACTTTGGGAGAGAAAGTCCGTTTAGCATATGAGAAGGCAGAGTTTATGAATTTAGAAAGGTAGATAAGGCGAAAGAACGAACTGCGACCAGTGGAGATTTCCGAGTCAAGAAACCGAAGGTCATAAATGCAGAGGGAACGAAGATAAAGAGAAATAAGAACACTTCTCTTGACAGAAGAAGCATGGTAAGAAAAGTAGTGAATGTACATACCACTGAACACTAAATGAAATGAAAAAATAGTAAAGCCTTTATCCGAGCGATGGACATATTCATCAAGAAAAGAAGTAAAGAGTTAGATTCCCATTAAGCTTTGAACTTGATGGAAGGAGCAAGATTGTTAAGTGGATCCAGAAATGGTTAGAAGAAATAATAGTCATGTTGTCAAAGAGCCAAGATGTCGTCTACATAGAGGTGCCAGAGGGAAGGGCGAACCCCAGTAGTAAGACCTTCCTTCTCTTCCAAACTACTTCTGTGAAATTTCCTATTCTTTGCCTTCCCTATATTTCCAGTCTCCTAAATCTTAACAACTGCCTCCGTTCTTTAGACACCGAAGAACGTAGTAATCTAATTCTTACTTCTCCTCCTGCTACTGGTGCTTATATTTCCTGCTACTGGTGCTTATATTTCCTGCTACTGGTGCTTATATTTCCTGCTACTCATGTTCTCTCCAATACTTTGTAGAAACTTGCCACTCTCTTTCTGACAGACTTTAAGAGAACAGAAGAAATTTTAAACTTGCTGACACAAATAATGCCCTTTTCTGTCATGTTAGAGATCATAATCATCTTATTAACTGGTCCTCAGCCAAAACTATCTACCCTTCTTCTAGACTTCACAGAGGCCGTCTTGTTGAAGCATGCCCATCACACAAATTTCCTAGTATGAATCTTAGTCCTTTGTCTCTGTAGATGTCTTCCTATCTCATTACATTGTCAAATGCTCAAAACTTCAGAACAATCTTTACTTATCTTAATCTCCTCCTCACCTTACCTCTTCTAGGTGGGTTCTGCCGTATGAGCTTTACTCCCTGGAATTTTGTCCTACCCTCGTGCGCCATTACCTCTCTTGCAATGCTCCTTTTTCTTCATTCTCTTATTCTTAAACTACCTCCAGTATTATTGGTATTGCTTAGCTACCTCTCCACTCCCTGACTCTTGTGTCACTATACTACTCCCTTCTTATTGCCTCCTCTGCCACTCTAACACATTTTATACTACTACTACCACTACCTGTACCAGTACTACCACTACTTATACAATTATTTTACCACCTCCTCTCGTGAACATACTGGCTCTCTTTCCTTCGCGCTTCTGTGTTACTAGTAAGTGGTACGAGACGGACCGAAACAGTCGTAAGTTCAGTCTCCTTTGTGCAGGTTATTTATGTATTGTTCCAGTCACCGTATTGTGCGTTTTTTTATTCCATAAGAACAAAAGAAAGAAACTGGGATAACATAGAAAGAGAAATAAAGAGGAAATTCAAAACTAGTAATAATTTCTAGAAAGCCAATCCTACTAAAGCCTAGAAATTAATTCCATCCCCGTCGCCAGCAATAAAGGCACATTATTTATAGTCACAGTTAATTGTCACATGTTTACAAAATGGACCAAAATTACCCGTTCTTATTACAAGGATTTTTATAGTGTCAGATTTCTGTTTTTTTCTGTTACTTTATACGAGTGGTATTGAATGAATAACAACACTGCGACTAGCCGAGGATTCGAACCCATGTCGTTTTGGCCCGCCTCACGGTGAGCGAAAATCACACATGACGCTCTAACCCTCAGGACCACCCAATCCTACTAAAATCACGCACCCAGCAGAGCTAGGTGTTGTACCGTGATCAGAGGACATACGGTGGTGTGGATGCCTCTTAGTTAATTTCATTCTACTTCCCCGTTTGGTGTATTAGCCTCCACGATTAGTATTTTATAGTACACCAAACGGGGAGTAAAATGTCATTAGTACAGAGGCACCCACACCACCGTATGTCCTCAGATCACGGTACAACACCTGGCTCTACTGGGTGCGTGATTCATGTAGTATTGGTTTGTCCTGGGGGTTAGAGCGTCATGTGTAATTTTCGCTCACCATGAGGCGGGCCAAAACGATATGGGTTCGAATCCTGGCATCTCTGCCAGAGAGAGGCTGTGGGCATCTCTCTCTCTGTGGTTTTGGCAAAATATCTTTCAGTCAAGAACACCTACCAGGATTATCGTCAACAGGCTGCTGGTGTGTGAATACCTGCAGCTCACTTCATAGTGGCAAGAATACCCTGCATTTTATTTCTTCCATTATAATCAAGAAATGTGTTGTGTACATGAAGTGAGTGCGAGTGAGGGAGGGTACATGACGGTCATCTGAGCATTGGAGGGGGCAGTGAGGGAAGGTGGTCACCATGGAGGAGGGTAGGACTGCTTGTGTTTACCCCCCCCCTCCCCAAACACAGCACACACCGTGCAGACTCGTTTCGATGACAGAGCGTTTGTTCACCTTGCGTGTATGAAGGCCTTCCCCTTTGCTAAAACTTCATCCCAGTAGGGTCGAAGACCCTTGGAGCATGGGGCAAGTGCTCAAACGTTCCTCAAAGAGCTGGGTGAAAAACTCATCACAGAAACCAAGGATCACAGAGCGGCCAGCTTCCTCTTTCAGAGAAGTATTCGAGATATAGCTCTGAGATATTATGTATGTTGTTCTATTCCCTATTGTATTTTTATTAATGTATTTTGTCTTTAAATAAAGTTCACATAGAATATAGGGGGTGGTAGAAGAAGAAAATATTGTCTTCTCTGAGGATCAGGGTCCCAAGTAAATTTCTAGAGGTGCTACCTCCTATATTATATTTAATTAACTAATATACATATATATATATATATATATATATATATATATATATATATATATATATGCATTGCGTAGCTCCTGATGATGCACTGAGAAGTGTGAAAGTACTTAAGCTAAAGATTTCCACCCCCGTGGCTTGTGTTGCATAGTTAAGATCGCCCATCTGCGATTGTTTGCATATACAGTTTATATATATATATATATATATATATATATATATATATATATATATATATATATATATATATAGGAGGCGGAAGAGAAGGTACTCACCTATTGGTACACACTTATTTGTGGTTGTGGTTGCAGGGGTCGATTCACAGCTCCTGGCCCTGCCTCTTCGCTGGACACTACTAGGTCCACTCTCTCCCTGCTCCATGAGCTTAATCATATCTCTTGTTAAAGCTATGTATGGATCTTGCCTCCACTACATCACTCTCCAAATTGTTCCATTTCCAAAGGAGTTAAATTATAGCTCTAGGCCTTTCGTATTAAAATCAGCACGTCATCAGGAACTTGCAATGTTGCAGGAAGTCCAAGTAGTTTCGTTCAGGGATACCATCTTGTGTCTTTTGCCGAATGATATGGACCTGAACACGTTTTTAAGGGACTTGTTGTTGTCCCGTCTATTAGATTCACTGTGGAGAAAGAAATGGATTTTAAACTTCCATTCTTAGATGCTCTGATCCACAAAGTTGACAGAATGTTAAAGTCTACAGTATATGGAAAGGCCACTAATGTTTGTTCATATATCCGCTACTACTCTGACCATGAAACAAGAATAAAAAGGAAGTGTCTCTCGAAATTCAGTATTACTCGTGGCAAATTGACAATTCATTATCACGTGTGACAATGAACTGACAATTCCTTATCACGCGTAACAAATTGAGAATTCATTATCACGCGTGATAGTGAATTGTCTCTCGGTATGACAGACACACTAAGAATATAAAATAGCAAAAACGATTTTTCCTTTCTGCCTGCTCTTTGGTGAACTAGACCTGAGCTTCTGCTAAGCGATGCAGGTCACACGTCTCTCCCCTCAATACACCACAACCTTGTGAGATGCAGGTCACATCCCAGCCTTCACACGCTGTATCACGCTTACAGCCTTCACAAGCCCTCTTGCACCTTAGGCTGGGATGCTTGTTCCAGCTGAGCCTTCCCACTCTGCAACCTCTATTACGGGGACTTTTGAGTGTCTACGTCTCTTGTTTTGAATGTGACGTTGCTAGAAGGCGTGCGCACGCTCAAGCACATAGACACACGCGCGCACGTATATACAAAAGGCCTAGTGTCTAATCTACATGTGCCTAGGACAAAATGGTAACTAACACACACACCCACAAATAAGTGAGTACAAATAGGTGAGTACACACACACAATAGTCAAAGTAAAATAGTCATAGTGTCTGTGGAATGGGAGGCGTTAAAATTCGATCCAAACAAGGGGAAGATAAGTCCACTTCCTTGGATCAAGAGCCCATAACCAGCATCAACACAAAATAATGCTAATATTTTACCATTTAGAGAGTAAAAGTTGCAAAATGATTTCAACACATTCCATTAAAAATGCGAACCTTGAATACACGAGTACTGACGCCGATCAAAGAAGCCTACCTCCACCTATCGCACGAAAACAAAATTTGGAAATGAGCTATGCAGCCTAGTGCATTGTGTGCTTAGTAGACAATAATTGTTGTTTCCTAAACCCCGGAGCACGAGGTCTGAGTTTAAGTTGTCTCATCGTGCCACATACACTAGTGTAAGTACAAGCAGAGTATGCAGGTTCGAGTCATGCTCTGGTCTAAGATAATGTTTATCAGCAATTTTGCTGTCTCGCAAATTGTTAAAAGCATTCTGAAATTCCCTCATGGGCCAGAGGATACAGCAGAATGAGACAAATATATTGAACAGAAGCCTTGTGCTCAGAGGTATGCGAAACAAAGCCTAGTGTCTATTGCGCTCTCATATTTATCTTGTTTCTGGATGTATGGTGTAAGTACTAGGTACTTACAGAGTTTGAGTCCTGCCTCTGATCTGAGATAGTGTTTGTAAATAATTTTGCTAGTTCGCAAATTATTAAGTTACTACTGTTATTGTTTAAAATATTGTTATACAGGACTGTAAAAGAAGTGCTAGGGTGCTGAGGGGAGGTGTGGGATTAATAGCTAATGAATATGCAAAGTTCTTTTGAAAGACTCTGAAGAGATGTTACTAAGGCTGGTGAAGGAATTTGGAGGGTACTCAAAGGAAGGAATTCAGAAATGAAAATAGGAAAGAGCAAGGTAAGGAGAGTGAAAAAAAATCGTAGGCAATGATAGACTGATATTTGGGATTTGACTTGTAGGCGAATGCGTCTATGAAAGATGATGTGAACCTTATTTATTTTTAGACAATTTTACGTAATGTCTCGATACATAACGAAAACGATATTTAAAAAAAATATACGTATACAATAAATAAATATAATGGAGATGATAATTAGATCCTTTAAAATTCACAATAAATAAAGCTTCACAACCAAAAACCCTATAAATAAAATAAAAAAAATCTGGAAATGGGGTAATAACCCTCAAATAAATTACCTTCTCATAAGGCTCAGTGAGACACAGGTCATATAATAATGTTAAGCACCGTTAGAGGAAAATCTGGCATTGCAGTGCTAAGAAGTGTGAGCATTTATTAAACTTTTAAATTGTAAATTATTAAATGTATATTACCAGACAGAGAACCGTGCCGAATATTTTCAGTATAATCCCTTAGCTTATCTGTCCTGCCCACCAGCTGCTTCTCCTCGGATATATATACATATTCTTTACAATTTTGTTTTTATTCCAGGAAACTATATATGTATAGCTAATTAATTTATTGTCCACTTCTTTGAGATCACAAAATCTTTAAAACTTCCTGAGGAGGTATATATAAAATGATAAAATCTTATAGGGTTGAAATGAGGATCTCAGGATTACACGAGGGTGCCCAGAACTTCGAACAGGTACAAGCAGGCTCACCAAGACGGGTCCTGGCCTGGGTCTTCGCCATGTTGTGGCCCGGCAAAACAAAATTTGGCTCCTTCGTGTAATGCTGAGAATTTTAATATGTAAGCCTTACCCTCTGTTGTGCTTACACACTTTCTTAAAACGTTTTTGCATAATAAAATTCACATGAACGAATAACTCGTTCATGTAGTACGTGTAGATCACGTAGGTTTTTGATAATCTGATAATAATATAGTGTAATTAATTCCCAGAGTGAGAAAAACTTTTGGAACCATACACACAAAGACCTATCCGTTATTTTTAATTAATGTTTCCTTATTTCATTGATTTGAAGGTGTCCTCGAACTCTAAAAATTTATGACTTAGGACTAGAGTCGACCCTCCTGTCCATCTTTGAATGTTAAGAAGTACCGTGAATAGTATTCCTAATATAAAGACTAATGCTGTAATTAATAACTTATGGTATCAGGAAACTTGTTCGAAAATATAACTGTTAAATACCCAAAATGCTTTTAACTAACACAACGAACTCTGTAATAGAAAAAAAAGAACAGAAAGTCAGATATATCGCCATTTGTAATGAGAGGTTAATACACGGTAATTGTCGACAATGAATTTCATAGAAATTTCGAATAATCGATTGTTCCTCAAGGATGTGTTGCCTGATCAGCGCTTCATTTAGTTAAAATACAAAAGTTTGTAAGTAGCCAGGATTAGGCATAACCAACCCAGATTGTATTAGCTAACTTAAAATGGTCACTGAATGTGTTAATAAAACAGTATTTAGCTTAGCTGTTTTAGAATTCAATGTCAGCTTTGTTGTTTTTAAATGCATGTAGAACACTGACAATATTGTACAGTAGAAACAGTAGATGGCATTGGAATACAGAAAAAAATTATGGTAACGACAGAAAAGCAGTAATTGGAAACTATTCACATGCTACGTGACCCCTATCCTACCTGTTCTTAAAACTGTGTATGGGTCTTGCCTCTATCACTTTACTGTCTAGGAAGTTCATCTTCCTGACCGATCTATAGTATTTCCTAGAATTCGTGTGAAACTGAGTTTTAAACTTCCAGAAGTGCCCTTATGTACCTAAAACCCGCCTCTAAAACAGATTCCCCTGTCAACATGGTCAGTTCCTCTAAGCATTTTGTCCGTCGTAACCATGCCACCCATGGTTCTTCTGTCCGCTTATGTTGGCAGATTTAGCTCCTCTAACCTCTCCTCATTTTTCAAACCCTTCAGCTCGGGGACTATTCTCGTAAAAATTTTCATTTTTTTTTCATTTTTGTTATATGCTTTATGAGATACTGATTCCGTACACTGCGGATTCCATGCACCGCATACCCCAAGATAGACCTGGCATATGCCGTATATGGGGTCGTTAGTTCCTTATTAAAGTTTTGAAAAAAAAATTAGCCAGTCTCGCGTTTGTTATGGCCTTTTATTGTTGTTGATGTGTCTTAGGCAAAATGTTTAGTCCCAGATCCTCTTCATGGGAGGTTTGCCACCATTTTTCTTTGAGATTATGCTCAGTTTCCGTTTCTTTTTCCTTTTACCTTTCCCTGTAATTGGTAATAACTGCCTTTACTGTGTTTAAACTCTAATAGACACTTGTGTGACCAATCCTGCAGCTTGTACTGGGCCATCTGTAATCTGATGTAATCTTCTTTAATCTTATGTAATCTGCTTCTCTTTGTATTCATATTAGTTTTAAATCATCTTCAAACAGGGACACGTCTGTCTCTCCTGTCATCTCGTTTACCTACACTAGAAATATACTGGTTCATGTACACAAATAACCCACACATAGGAGGACCATTTACTAACACATGGAGGTGAGGGAGCCAGCATATGTAGGAGAGGGGAAAGGGGACAGGACAGAGGAAGGAAGAAAGAAAAAGTGGAGAAGTAGAGGTAGAGGTAATGTTGGTAGTAGAAGTGATATGATGAAGTAGGTAAGTAGTAGTGATAGTAGTAGTAGAAGTAGTAGAAGGGAGTAGGTGTATAGTGAGTAGTAGTGTGATAGTAGTGAGTGAGTAGTAGTAGGTAGTAGGTAGGTGAGTAGTGGTAGAGTAGTAGTAGTAGGAGTAGTAGTAGTAGTAGTAGTAGAGTGAGAGTAGCAGTAGAGCGGTAGTAGTAGTGCAGTAGTAGGTAGCAGTAGCAGTAGAGTGGAGTAGAGTGGAGTAGTAGCAGTGAGCAGGGTAGAGTAGTAGAGAGTGGAGAGTAGAGTGTGGCAGTAGTAGGAGTAGAGTGGAGATGAGTGAGTAGAGTAGGTAGAGTAGTAGTGGCAGTAGAGTAGGGTAGAGTAGGTAGTAGGTAGAGTGGTAGCAGAGTAGTAGTAGAGCAGTAGGGAGTAGTAGAGTGAGGTAGCAGAGTGGTAGTAGCAGTAGAGTAGAGCTAGCAGGGAGTAGCAGTGGAGTAGTAGTAGGTAGGCAGTAGGTGGTAGTAGTAGTGGAAGTGAGTAGTAGTAGAGTGGTAGTAGTGTAGTAGTAGTAGTAGGTAGTGGAGTAGTAGTAGTGGATGTAGTAGTGGTAGTAGTAGTAGTGTGATAGAGTAGTGGAGTAGTGTGGTAGTAGTAGTAGTAGAGTGGAGTAGTAGTAGTAGGTGGAGAGAGTGTGGTCAGTAGTGAGTAGGAGTAGTGGTAGTGAGTAGAGTGGAGTCAGTAGTGTGGTAGTAGAGCAGAGCAGCAGCGGCGAGTAGTGCAGCAGCAGCAGAGTGGCAGAGCAGCAGTCAGAGGCAGAGTAGCAGGGCAGCAGTCAGCAAGGGCAGTCAGCAGCAGCAGAGCAGCAGGGAGTAGCAGCAGTAGAGTAGAGTCAGTGAGTAGGAGTAGAGAGTAGTGGTAGTAGTAGTAGTAGAGTACAGTGGAGAGTAGTGGTAGTAGTAGTAGTAAGAGTACTAGTGGAGATAGTGGTAGTAGTAGTAGTAGTATAGTGGTAGTAGTAGTAGTAGTAGTAGTAGAGTAGTGGTAGTAGTAGTGTAGTAGTAGTAGTAATGGAGTACTAGTGGTAGAAGTAGAAGTGGAATAAGTCTAAGGAAAAGAAAAGGAGCATTAATTAAAGGAGAGCTAATGGCCCACAAGGGTGGGACCATAAAGAAAGGGATGGGAAAACTACTCTCCCTACTTACTACTATACTACTACTATTGCTTCTTCCACTTCCAGCATTACCTCTACCACTACTTCTCCACTTCCTTCTTTCTTCCTCTCTCTTTGTCTCGACCCTGTCCCCCTTCGTGTGTTAGTGTGATTTGTAAATGGTCCAAGTCGTCATAAGCTGCGCTCTTCTACGTGCGGGTTATTTGTGTATTGTTTCATTCACGTTATTAGGCTTTTTATTGTCATTTCTGGTCTATGTTCTGACGCCTTGTAGAACTCCACTCGTCACATTCCCATCCCGACACCTCCTCCTGGACAATAACGTGTATTTTTTTATACAAGCTACTCCTTGATCCACATTAACACTTTTTGTTATTTCTGTTTGCTCCTCTAGTTTTATACTAGTCTCTCTCTCAGTCTTCTTACAGCCTTCTGTCAGGCCAAAAATATACAGTTCTCCCATCTCTCCTGATAGAGCTTGACTATCATTACTGATTCTATGTCATCATTGAAGTTTCTTGATCCATATAATGACTCCAACAACATGTTCATTGGGGAAAGAGGAATTAATGTACAATTGCTATGGATCCCATCACACATTGGATTACTCCTTCATGATAAAGTTGAAATGTTAGCCAAGAAAAGTAGCTGAAGGAAAATGCAGAATATAACTTTGGTATATCTGTGTCTAGCATTGGGAATATTATTAGGAAAGAAGTAAATAATGAAAATAAATGTTATAGGAATGCAATTAGAAGCCTGAGTAACTCTATAACCCACTATGATTACATGAACATAGATTAGTATGTTTATGGAGCAACTTGCAATGTGAACAGACTGACTGATGTTGTAGTGGCCAGGCTTAGGCTTGGCTACAAGTACTTCTGACAGTTTGAGAGAGACACAGATGATGATCAAATCAAATGCAAATTACGTGGTCAGGCCTATTGTCACTGTCTTGAACACTATTTGCTTAATTGTCCACTTATTGAGGAATATAGAGATAGACAGTATAATAACCATTTCAAGATATCTTAATAATGAAAATAAGATACCAGATATACTAAGCAAATGTCCTAAATTTGCTTGTAACAGATAAGTGAACTGTAGACATAAATCCAAATGTACACCAGTTAACCCTTTTGGGGCCTAGTTCTTAGGCCTTTTATGTATCCAAATGCTCTTGCGCTACCGTCCACAGGATGGATATGAGTGCACAATAAACTATCCACTTCAGTGACAAAATCTAATCCTGCCTAACTTTCTTTACCTTCTCATTGAAATCTAGTAGATTTCTTAGAATCACAGTTCCTGGCCCCACCTCTTTGCCCGTCGCTACTAGGTCCACTCTCTCCCTGTTCCAAGAGCCTTATCGTACCTCTTCTTAATGCTATGTATGGATCCTGCCTCTACTACATCACTCTCTTGATTGTTCCACTTCCTGACAACTCTATGACTGAAGAAATACTTCTTAATATGCCTATGCCTAAACTGAGTTTTGAATTTACAGTTATCTCTCTTTGTTCCTGTGTCCCATTACCGAAACATTCTGTCCCTGTCAGCCATGTCAATTCCTCTCATTATTTTATACGTCATCATGTTTTCCTAATCCCTTCTGTCCTCCAGTGTCGTCTTACCCTCTCCTCGAAGTAGATACCCCTTTGCACTTTCTGTAATTTCTTGACGTGTTTGACCAAGTGTGGGTTCCATACTGGTGCTGCATAGTAAAGTATGGGTCTGACGTACACGGTGTATAGTGTTGTGAATGACTGCTTACTTAGAGGTCGAAACGCTATTCTTAGGTTTGCCAGCAGTAATAGCCTGGTTGATCAGGCCCTGATCCACCAGGATGCCTGGTCGTGGACCGGGCCACGGGGCGTTGATCCCGTAATACCCTCCAAGTAGACTCCAGGTAGGTAGGTAGGTAGGTAGGTAGGTAGGTTGGTAGGGGTCGAGTCATAGCTAGAGGCCCCGCCTCTTCACTCGTCGCTACTACGTCCACTCTCTCCCTGCTCCATAATATTTATCATACCTCTTCTTAAAGCTATGTATGGATCCTGCCTCCGCTACTTCTTTCTCTAGATTGTTCCACTTCCTGACACCTCTATGACTGAAGAAATGCTTCCTGACATCCCTGTGACTCATCTTGAACTTTCAATTGTGACCCCTTGATGCTGTGTCCCATCTCTGAAACACCCTGTAACCCTCCACCTTAATTCCTCTCACTATTTCACATGTTGTTATCAAGTTTTTCCTATCCCTTCTGTCCTCCAGTGTGGTCAGGTTGATTTCCCTTAACCTCTCCTTGTTGAACATACCCCTTAGCTCTGTCACTAGTATTGTTGCAAAGGTTTGCATTTTCCTCTAATTTCTTGATGTGCTTGACCAGTGTGTATGTGTTTGTGTGTGTGTGTGTATTTGTGAGAGTTTAGATTTTTTGCGTATGTTTGTGTGTGTGTGTGAAACAATACTGTTGATTGCACATAATAAACTATCCATTCACATCTGGTTCAAAAACATAAAAATTATTGCTTCATAATTCAATTATCCACAGTGATGCTCACCTCCATGTTTAAAGCTCACCATCCACTAGAGTTGAATAATCAAACTCTCTTTTTCTCATATTTTTGATTAATGCTAGTTTCTTTCTCTTTCGTTTCTCATTGATCCTTCTTCATTCTCTCGAATTAACTTTAGCCAGTCTATAGTCCTCCCTTAATATATATTATTTATCTACTTTAAAGTCCTCCCTTATTATATATTATTTATCTACTTTATAGTCCTTCCTTAATATATATTATTTATCTACTTTATAGTCCTTCCTTAATATATATTATTTATCTACTTTATAGTCCTCCCTTAATATATTTATTTATCAGTTTCACATCCACAAAAATTTTAACTTTCTTTATTCTTCTCTCTGTTTCGTGGGTTTATTTTTCATCTCTATCCGACTCACGATCTGGTAAAGAAATTCTCTGAGACAGGTGTCCAATAAGTGTCCAATGGAATACCCTAATATTGAGCACGTAGTTTGCTGTGTATGTTCTGTGCTGATGCTGAGCAGTTAGAGGCTAGAAAAACATTTTGATGTGCTATGGTTGATGTACTTGCAAGTTAAATTGTATATCGCGGTGTGCAATATTGTTATTGCAAAACTCCAGGTATGAAACTGAATTGTTTAATACGCGAATGCATCTTTCCATCGGCAATAATTCATTTATGGTTTTTCTTTCATTCACGTTATTCTTTACCACGACTTCCTTATAATTTTGTTTCATTGTATACTTTATATCTCTGTCAGTTAATCTGTCTCACAATACCTGGTCAATTTTCACTTCGTCATCTGTAATATATTGTATATATTGTAATATATAATTTGGTCATTTTCATTCTGTTGATTAATATTTTGAGCTATTATTCAGTAGTTACAAAAAATATAATTATAAAATTTCCAGACAATTAAGAGCATATCATGTACTATTCTGACCTCTTTTATTGTACAGTTGATAATGTGTACGGTCTGTTCTCTCTAATATTTCTCATAACACGTGTAAGAATGTGTACAATATTACCGTGTTACGTGTTACGGTCGATTACCAACTACAGTTGTCTTTCCATAGAGTTATTGTATATTCTTTGGTGTTACAATCTTCTTTTGCGTGTTATCTATTTGTGTGTTAAAATATTTTCTCCAGTGTAACAATGTATTATCTTGCGCTATAATCTATTCACATTGTATTTTCCGGTGTTACAATACATTCCTTCGTGTCACAATCTATTCTACTTCGTTACAATCTTTACCCCTGGTGTTTCTGTATATTTCCTGGCGCTACACTGCATTCCCCGGTGTTACAATGTATTCTACTACGCTACATTCTATTCTTGGGCGCTTCTTCTATACGTTTCCTGGCGTTACAATCTACTCTGCTCTGATATATTCTATTCTCTGGTGTTTACAATACATACCTTCGTACCACAATCTATTCTACGTAGATACAATCTATTCTCCTGACGTTTTTGTACATTTCCTGGTATTACAATACATTGATTTACAGTCTGTTCTACTGTGTTGTATTATATTCTCTGTGTATTTCCTGGTGTTATAATACATTCCCTTGATTTACAGTCTGTTTTACTGTGTTGTATTATATTTTCTGGGGTTTCTGTATAATTCCTCTTGCGAGTCAAAATATTCACCCACAAAAAAAAAGCTGACCTGATTTTCTCTTTCCTGAGAGCACTTCCTCTTTCATTATCTTCTCTCCTGATTAAATTATTCATATTGCCTGCCTCGTCACAAACATCCCCTCCCACTCTCCTTCCATTCACCCCCCTCCCTCTTCTCCCTTACTTTTTCTCCTACCTGTCCCCCTCCCATTGCCCACCCAACTTTCTCTTCCACCTCTCCCTCCCACAACCACCTTTCATGTTCCACTCCTCATCCCTGTCCTCCACCACTCTTTCTCTATTTATCTCCACTTCTCCTTTAACGTTCATTCTTATTGCCAATCCCTTTCCTTACTCTTTCTGTCATTCCTTATTCCTTTTGTTCTTCCCTATGATGTTCCTCTCTTTTCCTCTCTAACACTCATCTCTCTTTCTCCCTCTCCTATGATCATTATTACCTTTCCCTAGTTATCACCTATTTTTCTCTTGCACTCATTCGTCTCTCTTTCCATCACCCATTCCTCGCCTCTCCATCATCCATTACTTTCCC
Organism: Cherax destructor; assembly: GCA_009830355.1. Lineage (NCBI taxonomy): Eukaryota > Metazoa > Arthropoda > Malacostraca > Decapoda > Parastacidae > Cherax > Cherax destructor. The sequence goes on along the minus strand of WNWK01001169.1, from coordinate 275,426 downwards.
TCTCCGTCATCCATCCCTCACCACCCCCTCCCTAACCCGTTCCGCTCCACCCCTTCTCTCTATCTCCCATCCCTCTATCCATCAACCCAGCCCCTTCTCTCCATCAGACCTATCACTCTTCCCTTCCACTCCCCCTTCATCACCGCTCCCTCGCAACCATCCCTCCATTACCCCTTCCTCTCCTTCCCCTGCCTCCCTCCGTCATACATCCCACTTCCATCACCATACCTTTCCCCCACCTCCACCCCTCCCCCAGTCCATCACCACACCCTCCCCAGGAAGAACATACCGATGACTCCCTAAATTGGATCGCTAATGACTATCTGAAGACTTATCACCATTCTTATCCACTTCAATTTGTATTCCCTCCTGCAGTGTGTATTAAGTAATCAGCGCTGAATCAGCGCTGCATCTGCGATAATGTGCACTTATGGGGAAGCGCTGAGACAGTAGGGGTCATACAGTGTCTAGGAAATTGAATGTAATCAGGTTTCACCTTAGGAAGGGAGGCAGTGGCTACGATTCATTGAATCAAGAACCCTTCCCTGCCTTATTGGTCCTCACTTTTTGATGGTTGTGTTGAATGGAACAATGGCTGATAAATTTGGCAACTAGACTGTGTGTGTGTGTAACAAACCATAATTTACAGCCTATGTTTAGCTTTAAGTAGAGTATTTTAAGGCTCTACTTTGAGCGAAACGATGGGTATATATTTATCATAAAATGGCTTCAGCGATGAGCGAAACTTCAAGCTAATCTGTTTTGCAGAGAAATTTTAAAATTCTTCTTCCCGGAAACTTTTTTTTTTGTACCTAATCTGCTCTTCTCCTCATTAATAATTAATCTGTTTACTGTTGTTTCCTGTAAGCTTTCTCATTACTCTTTATGTGTGCAACGTACGAGGCAAAGGTACTAAGTTAGCTATTTTCGGCTACTATTTTATTACATTAAAGTGGTTTATCCTGCTGGATAAGAGTGTGTGTGTGTGTGTGTGTGTGTGTGTGTGTACTCACCTAGTTGTGGTTGCAGGGGTCGAGTCATAGCTCTGTGTGTGTGTGTGTGAGTGTACTAACGTATTTGTACTCACCTATTTCTGGTTGCAGAGGTCGATACATAGCTCCTGGCCCCACCTCTTCACTGATCGCTACTGGGTCCACTCTTTCCCTGCTCCATGAGCTTTATCATACCTCGTCTTAAAACTATGTATGGTTCCTGCCTCCACTACATCACTTGCAACTTCCAATTGTGATTCCTTGTTTCTGTGGCAAATCTCTGTCCACCTTGTCAATTCCTCGCAGTATTTTGTATATCGTTATCATGTCTTCCCTAAACCTCGTGTCCTCCAGTGTCGTCAGACCTATTTCCCTTAACCTTTCTTCGTAGGACATTCCCCTTAGCTCTGGAACTAACCTTGTTGTAATACCTTTGCACTTTCTCTAATTTCTTGACGTGCTTGACCAGGTGTGGGTTCCAAACTGGTGCTGCATACTCCAGTATGGGCCTGACGTACCGGTGTACAGAGTCTTGAACGATTCCTTACTGAGGTATCGCAACGTTATTCGTAGGTCTGCTAGGCGCCCATATGCTGCAGCAGTTATCTGGTTGATGTGCGCCTCAGGAGATGTGCTCGGTATTATACTCTCCCTAAGATCCTTTTCCTTGAATGAGGTTTGCATTCTTTGGCCACTTAGACTATACTCTGTCTGCGGTCTTCTTTGCCCTTCCCCGATCTTCATGACTTTGCATTTGGCGGAGTTAAATTCGAGGAGCCAGTTGCTAGACCAAGCTTCCAACCTGTCCAGGTCTCTTTGTAGTCCTGCCTGATCCTCATCCGATTTAATTCTCCTCATTAACTTCACATCATCTACAAACAGGGGCACTTCTGAGTCTATGCCTTCCGTTATGTCATTCACATATACCAAAAATAGCATTGGTCCTAGGACTGACCCCTGTGAAACCCCGCTTGTCAAAGGCGCCCACTCTGATACCTCGTCACGTACCATGACTCGTTGTTGCCTCCCTATTAGGTATTCTCTGATCCATTGCAGTGCCTTTCCTGTTATACGTGCCTGATCCTCTAGCTTTTGCACTAATCTCTTGTGAGGAACTGTCGAAGGCCTTCTTGCAGTCATAGAAAATGCAATCTACCCACCCCTCTCTCTCGTGTCTTACTTCCGTTACCTTGTCATAAAAATCAGATAGGTTTGTGATACAGGATTTGCCTTCCATGAATCCGTGCTGGTTGTCGTTCATAAGCTTGTTCCGTTCTAAGTGCCTCACCACTCTCCTCCTGATAATCTTCTCGATGACTTTTCATACTATACACGTCAGTGACACTGGTCTATAGTTTAGTGCCTCGTGTCTGTCTCCTTTCTTAAAAATGGGGACTATATTTGCCGTCTTCCATACCTCAGGTAGTTGCCCAGTTTCAATGGATGTGTTGAAAATTGTTGTTAGTGGTACACACAGAGTCTCTGCTCCCTCTCTAAGGACCCACAGAGAGATTTTTCCCCCACTGTTCAAGTGGTTATCGTTATTTCTCGTATCTGAAGGCCTTAGCTTATCAATCGTAGGCTTATCTATCTAGTTTATGTGTCATCTATTTATGATCATATTAATTAAGTATCTTTGAATAGGTCATTACTTTCCATGACTTTCAATTATTTGTATCTATTTGTTCATACTGACCTTTATTGATTTGTTCAAAGTATGCTGTAGTCTTCACTACAATTATCCTAGTTCATCTGTTTTTCGCTTCAATCCTGCCATTAAATCTGGCTCATGATCCCATTCTCATATGTACTGTTCTGGTGCATAAGTTCTCAAACAACCACATCGTTTTCCTCTCATAATCTCTCACCCGTCCCCTTTTCCCTATCAATATCTTTTCAGGGAAAATGACTTTGCTCCTCTCTGATCTTGCCAACTAGGAAGATATTTTGCAGTCTCTCATGCTTCACTTACTTATTCTACTCTTCACTTCTCTATTACTACTACTATACTACTATTACTGCTGCTGCTACTACTATCTACCATTCTACTACTATTTTGCTGCCGTTAGATCTACTACTACTACTAGTAAAACTACTACTACTACTAGTAAAACTACTACTACTACTGCTGCTATTACTACTACTGCTGTTGCTACTATTACTAATGCTGCAACTACTGCTGTTACTACTACTACTACTGCAACAGGTGCTGCTGCTACCACTAAAACTAATATTAATACTAATGCTGTCTTCGGAGGTTACGTCGTGTTAATTCCTACTATCATGTAGAAATCCTCACGTATTACCTTGGAACTCCACATTCTCTTCACTATTAGTGCCATTCCCTGCCTCAGTTTTTTTCTTGTCCATACCTCAGTACTTGCTGTCGTATTGTTACGCTAATGAGACATTAAGTTGAAGACATTTTAAATTTTGAGGAAACATTTTCCAGTTTCCAGTTGTCTTGGCACTTTGTCTTCTTGTTATCAGGTGATAACTTTTTAGGTTGGTTCTTTAAAAGTCAAGGAGGCAACTTGTCTAGTTTGATGTATTTGTTAATATTGGGCTTCCCTTATTATTTTAATGTTTCGCCGGCTAATTTTGCTATTATTTAGTCCATCAGATTCAGGTCCTAATAGTAAATTATTATAGTTTATGAATGTTGTGGTTGTGTTCAGCTGCTAGGTTGCGTTAACTCTTGAAGCCACATCTTTGTAACTATATTTCTCATTTGAATTATCTCAAGTTAGAGTATCGATCATCGCTTTCACCTTTCATTTTCACTGACTTATTGGAAGAATTCTTGACATTACCTTTGATGTTAAATACAATTTTGTCCTCCAAATTTTGGTTTATCATTTCTAATTTCTCTTGTTTTCTTTTTGTTTCTGTTACTAGGCAATTTAAACTTCTTATATGTATTATTTTTTTTAGTATGATTTTAACTAATGACTATCTAGTAGAGTGAGAAATCTAGGGAGTACATAGAGGAAGCACGTCTGTCTCGCTCTCGGCAGACGGAGGATCGAGCTTCCACCAGGTCTTGCGTTGAATGACCCACATTTGTTTAGCGTTTAACATGAATTAGAGCTTTTTATTTTATCAAATAAAGTGAGACGTAGAGAGAGAGAGAGAGAGAGTGAGAAGAGAGTGAGAGAGAGAGTGACCAGGATTTTACTAACTAGTAAAATCACGTTAAGGTGTAAAGTTACTTTCTAAAAAGTTTTGGAAAATTCTCAAGTTCATGATTTTGTGGGAGTTGAGACATCAGAATGTGCACCGCGGGTGTTAATTACATTTAATGTTGCCGCAAATGAGGATAATATGACCTCCAGAGTTAAAACTTCCACCCAGAAATCAGAAAAAAAGCCGTCAGGATTTCAGGCAGACATTAAGAATATGTTTTTCTCTTTTAGTTCCTCTTCCACTATTTTCTTGTTTTCAATCTCCCTTCCATTGTCTCTGTCTAACTACTATATATATATATAATGTATTTTTATCTAATCCCTTCCTTCTGTGTATCGCTTTTTCTGTCTAGTTCTCTCTCTCTCTCTCTCTCTCTCTCTCTCTCTCTCTCTCTTTTCTTCTTTTCTCACCACAGAATATATTTATTTTAAGACCAGGAATGACATTACCCTGTTTACTCTATGATCTGGATCTTACTAATCTATAAACGCAGGAAAAAAATGTTTTCGCTTATCTAAGTGCGCTTAGAGGCTACTCCTTGACTCAAACATCCCCTTACCTTCTAAAATCCCCTTTTTCCCTCTTGCAATAATATTTTCTCTCTTTTCCTGTACTTTTATAACGTACCTAGAGAACACTGTGCTAGGTATACTCAACAGGTTTATTCTCCATTATTCATACACTCTTTCTTGCTGTCTATTTCAGATAGCGACAAAGTAATCAAGGTCCTAGGACCGATACGTTTTCTAATGTGTCCTAGTGTTTGCTCACGTGTCTTCCTTATGCATGTTTAGGACCTATTCACCAACCACTCCTATGCTGTATCACCCACTACTGTTTTCAGAAATGTGTCCTGAATTTCTTCTATCACTGCGCAATGCCTTATCCATTTCATCCATATTTATCCCTGGCTCTTTTTTTCATTTCTAACAGTTTCCATTCCACAGTCCCTCATTCATGAAATTTATTTCTCTGTTTCCTCTTCTTCATTTAACTACTTAAATATTTATTTTCGTCTCACTAACACATCTTCCACCTTATTAAATAGACGCTCACCCCTTTCACTTTTAACTTACAGATCCATCTGCTCGTATGGTTTTCTGATTTTTTTTGTACCTCTCTTGACCTGTTTCTTAATGACTGTAAAATCTGATGATCAATGAGAACTATGGAGATGCAGAGAAAGGGAAGGGCAGGTCGTGATAAAGCTGGGAAGGTGTAGAGGGGAGAAATAGAGCGTTGTTTGGAGGAGAGCAGAAGAAAGGTTAAAGGGTATCTTTTTTTTTCGTTTTTATGAATATAGATTGAATTTACCCCAATATACTGTTACGCTTTTCAATATGATACTTGCACAGTGGAAAGAAAGGTTAGCTATGTTTTCTTGTCATTTTCCACTCAGAGGATTTAATACAATAGGTAATGAAGTATGTCAGTTTGAGTTGGGAGAGATTTCAGTTGATCATTGTACCAAAATTTTATGAGAGTAGAAATAAAGAATGAAGAGCTGGTCCTTAGATTTAGAGCTGAGGATGTACTTTAGTTGTGTATTTTGTAGTTGGGTATTTTGTTAGTGATGTGGGGGTTTAAATGCAAGTGTAAAGTACTCATCGTTTCTTCATTTAGGAACTATACTGGGGAGACGGCAGTGTGCTTATTTGACTTTCATAAATTCTTGTCTTTTTCCTTTCTGCAAACACATTCCAGTGCCATCACGTGTCCATGGGAAGCACTGTGGAAGAGTTTCATTCATAATTCTGAGGCATTTCTCGTATTTCTGAGTCTTTTTTCTACCCACGAGTCATTGTAGAGCTTGCTAAATTACTTCACTCAGATCTACACTCAGGTCAACGAGAGAAACATTCCAATCAATTTTTGCATTTCATGTGTGCGTTTTCTTCTTAATTTCAGTGAAATTCATTTGTTGACTTCATTATAAGCAAGGAAATCTACTCTGCTTTAGAATTCACAAGTTTAACTTTCGTCTAAATTTGTAATGCCTTCTAATTTTTCTCTCATTCCATAATCCCGTTGGTTTTATAATCATGAGGGATTTCGTTTTAGGACTTTGAGAGGCGAACAGTTAATACCAAACCCATAGATGGTCGATTTTACCTGTGGAAGTGGCCTATGTTCCACCAGGAACCACACCCCCAACTTTAACTTCAATGGGTTCGTTTCTATACTGACTTTATTTCGTTGATATCATTATGCTGTACGAACATGTTCCAGTCTCGAGTCATCCTATAAATGAATGATCTCAGATGAAGTGATGTTCTGGAGAAGGGTTCAGTCAGAGTGAAGTTGCCGTTGGCTGCCCGTCTTGTTGTGTAGAAGCTCACTTTTTGCTGTCCACAGAGTGGAATCATGTGTGGTACTTTTACAATTTGGCCTAGAACATAACAGTAAGGCCGCCCACATCCCTCCTGTGTTGAAGACTGCTGAAATGACAAATATATCCAAGCTGGGTCCAGACAAGAAATGAGCAGTCTTGCTCTGTTCTCTATTCTGTCACGAAGTCACAGAGATGCAGGGCAAGCAGTCCAAGAAAGTGGAACATACTCAAGGTGTCAGCATACTTGTACCTCATGCAGATTCTTGCAACATCTACTGTCGAGCAGATGCGATACGTCAGAGTTCTGTAAGCTTCCTGGCAACTTTGTATGCAAGATTTACTTCGTGGTTCTTCATGGTCAGTTTGGAGTCAAATTTCACCCCATGGATATCAACTTCGTCCCCCGGTACCAACACTCTCCCATTCATTCTTATCAATGCTCCAGCATTACCATCATGGTGCCTAGAGACCATCATCATTTGTGTTTTCTCAGGAGAAAATGTTACCTGCCATCGTTTTCCCTAAGCTGATAAAGATGTAAGCTGGCATTTCCTTTCGCTCTCACTCTCTCTCTCTCGATTATTTTTTGGCCAGATTTCCTGACACTTTTCAGCAATTTTTGGTTGGTGAGGTCACCCCAGTTATTGTCCCGAAACACTCAATTAGATCCTAAGTACGTTCGCATTCACAATATTTTGTCATTTTTGCATTCAGAATGAAGCTATAAACCTGTAGGAGTCATTCAACGCTTGGGGAATCGGATACAACTTGATTCGGTTCAAGGAAGGGGAAAGCAACTCTAATTCCATGGATCAAGAGCCTTTCATCAGCCTCAAAGTAACTCCCCTCTGTTGCATAAATAGCCCTGGTCTTGTGTTGTTCAGTGGCAATACAATAATTTGTCGGAAATTGTAAATTTTGCAATAACTGATGCCCTCACAACCTCCTCCTTGAGCTTATTTCTTATAGGAAAATATTTATTTTTATACCTCATATTTTCCATCTAAAATTGTGCCCATTATCTTTCCGTTATTATTTCCGAGATATAACAGTTATCTTTTTTTTTCTCTGGTGAGCCTGTAAATAGTTATTTTGCCTCTTCTACTCTCTTCTAATGATGGATAATATAGTGTGCCTTCGATTTCCCAAATATTCTTCAACGATTCTCTGAAGCAACTCACTAAAAGGCATCGACGTCGGTGGCTGCAACGTAAAAGAAAATGCGAAAGTTATAATAGGAAGATTGTCGCCAAACTTTAATGTAAATAAACAGGAACAACTTGTCTGTCTCCTTCAGTGATAGGACCTGCATCATACAAACACACACACACAAGGACCAGGTAATTAGGCTGAGGAAGGAAGGAGGGGAGATCACAAGAAACGACCACGAAGTATGTGAGGAGCTCAACATGAGATTCAAAGAAGTGTTCACAGAGGAGACAGAAGGGACTCCGGAAAGACAGAGAGGAGGGGTACACCATCAACTGTTGGACACAATACATCCGGCGATGGGGCCGGATAACATCTCTCCATGGGTCCTGAGAGAGAGGGATAAGAGGCGCTAAGTATGCCACTAACAACAATCTTCTACACATCGAAACAAGGCGATTACCTGAGGATTGTAGTCCCTGCATTGAACTACAGACCAGTGTCAATGACATGTATAGTATGCAAAGTCATGAAGAAGATTATAAGGAAAAGAGTTGTGGAGCACCTAGAAAGGAATGAGCTTATCAACGACAACCAGCACGGTTTCAGGGACGGGAAATTGTATCACAAACCTACTGGAGTTCTATGACAGGGTGACAGCAGTAAGACAAGAGAGGGGTGGGTAGATTGCGTTTTCTTGGACTGTAATAAGGCGTTTGACACAGTTCAACACAAGAGATTAGAGCAAAAGCTGGAAGAACAGGCAGGCATAACAGGGAAGGCACTGCAATGAATCAGGGAATACCTGTCAGGAAGACAACAGCGAGTCATGGTACGTGACGAGGTGTCAGAATGGGCGCCTGTGACGAGCGGGGTACCTCAGGAGTCAGTCCTAGGACCGGTGCTGTTTCTGGTATATGTGAACGACATGACGGAAGGAATAGACTCAGAAGTGTCCCTGTTTGCAGATGTGAAGTTGATGAGAAGAATTCAATCAGACGAGGACCAGGCAGAACTACAAAGGGATCTGGACAGGCTAAAGGCCAGATGCAGAAACTGGCTGCACGAGTTCAACCCCACGAAGTGCAAAGTCATAAAGATTGGGGAAGGGCAAAGAAGACCGCAGACGGAATACAGTCTAGGGGGCCAGAGACTACAAACGTCACTCAAGAAAAAGGATCTTTGGGTGAATATAACACCGGGCACATCTCCTGAGGCGCACATCAACCAAATAACTGCTGCAGCATATGGGTGCCTAGCAAACCTAAGAATAGCATTCCAACATCTCAATAAGGAATCGTTCAGTACCCTGTACACCGTGTACGTTAGGCATACATATATTGGAGAATGCAGTACCAGTTTGGAACCCACATCTAGCCAAGCACGTAAGAAAATTAGAGAAAGTGCAAAGGTTTGCAACAAGACTAGTCCCGGAGCTAAGGGACATGTCCTACGAGGAGAGGTTAAGGAAAATCGACCTGACGACACTGGAGGACAGGAGAGATAGGGGGGATATGATAACGACATATAAAATACTGAGAGGAATCTACAAGGTGGACAGAGACAGGATGTTCCAGAGATGGGACACATCAACAAGGGGTCACAGTTGGAAGTTGAAGACTCAAATGAATCACAGGGATGTTAGGAAGTATTTCTTCAGTCACAGAGTTGTCGGGAAGTGGAATAGTCTAGGAAGTGATGTAATGGAGGCAGGATCCATACATAGCTTTAAGAAGAGGTATGATAAAGCTCATGCAAGAGGAAGAGTGACCTAGTAGCGGCCAGTGAAGAGGAGGGGCCACGAGCTGTGAATCGACCCCTACAACCCCAACTAGGTGAGCACACACACCTGCAACCACTATTAGGTGAATACCCACACTCACACACACACACGATGGGACCAAATAATATCTCCATGGAGCCTGAGGGAAGGAGCAGAGGCACTTTGTGTGCCACATAACAACAATCTTCAACACATCTACTGAAACAGGGTAGCTGCATTAAACTACGGCCCAGTGCCATTGACATGTATAATATGTAAAGTCATAGAGAATATCATCAGGAGAAGAGTAGTAGAGCACCAAGAACGGAGTGGGCTCACACATGACAACGGCTTCAGGGACGGAAAATCCTGTGTCACAAACCTACTGGAGTTCTACGAAATGGTAACACACGTCAGACAGGAGATGGATAGATTGCATTTTCTTTGACTGTAAGAAGGCTTTTGACACAGTACCACACAAGAGATTGGTATGAAAGATAGAGAACTAGGTAGGAATAACAGGAAAAGCATTGCAATGGATCAGGGAATACTTGACAGGAAAGAAATAATAAGTAATATTACATGACGAGGTGTCGGAGTGGGTATATGTGTCGAGTGGGGTTCCACAAGGGTCAGTCCTACAACCGGTGCTGTTTCTTGTATATGTGAATGACATGACAAGAGAGGTAGAGTCAGAGGTGTTCCTCTTCGCAGACAACGTGAAACTATTGAGGAGAATCCAAGGATTCTCATCATTACTAAGGGATCTGGGCAGGATGCAAGCCTGGTCCGACAAAGGCCTCCCTGAGTATAACCCCACCAAGTGCAAAGCTCTGAGACAAAGAAACCCGCAGATGGAAACGATGCATTGTGGTTAAAGGCTGCAAACCTCGCACAAGGGAAAGGATCTTGGGGTAAGTATCATACCAAGCACATTCCCTGAGGCGCATATCAACCAAATAACTACTGCAGAACATGGGCGCGTGACAAACCTAAGGATAGCGTTTCAACATCTATGAAAGGAGTCATTCACGAAACTGTACATCGTTTACGTCAGGCCCATATTAGAGTACGCAGCACCAGTATGGAGCCCACACCTGATCACGCGCGTCAAGAAATTAGAGAAAGTGCAGCTAAGGGGTATTTCCTACGGGGACAGGAGGGATAAGGGGAATATGAGAACGAGGTGACAAGAGGGACACAAATGGAAGTGGAAAACTCAGATGAGTCATACGGATGTTAGGAAGCATTTCTTCATCCTTAGGATTGTCAGGATGTGGAACAATCTGGAAAGTGAAGTAGTGGAGGCTGGATTCACTCATGGCTTTAAGAAGAGGTACAATTAGGTTCTTGGAGCCGGGGGAAGAATGAACCTAGTAGCGACCAGCGATAAGGCGGACCCACATACACACACACACAGAAGTGGTCGAAGAAGTTGCTCTTAGAATTTACTCCCGTTAAATGAAAGCAAGAAAACTGTGGACAGACAAAGAAGACCACAAACAGAGTACAAGCTCTGGGGTTCACAGGCTGCAAATCACAATCACCTTGGAGTAAGGCGGCGCAAATCAACGAATAACTGCAACAGGAAACGCTCGTCTGGCAAATCTGAGGTTACCTCTAAAGAACATTAGAATTATATTATATTCGGCAAATGTGAAGCCCATCTTAGAATATATATCACGAGTGTGGAACCCACGCCTCTTCTTTCACGTTAAGTAACTGAAAAAGTGCAGAGGTTTGCAACGACACTAACTCTGGAGCAATGATATATACCTGGAGAGAGTTCCGGGGGTCAACGCCCCCGCGGCCCGGTCTGTGACCAGGCCTCATGGTGTGTAAAGAGGCGAAACTAAAGGAGCTAAAGCCGACACCATTAGAGGACAGAAGTAACAGGGATAATAACTTCGTACAAACTACTTTCAGGAATTAATAGAGTGGACAGGCCAAACTGTTAGACCAACGGGATCCAGGAACCCGAGATCTCACCTGAAAGTTGAAAGCACAGAAGAGTCAAAGGGAAATTATTAAATACTTTTTCAGCTTTGGTCATTAAGTGGAATGACCTGTACAGCAAAGGGACAGAGGCAAGAAGAGGGATAATGAAATTCATAGTGCCAGGAGAGAGCCCAGTAGCGGCCAGATGATGGACGGGTCCAGGAGCTGATATTCGAATCCTTCAACCACATTTAGATGAGCAAAATTAGGTAAGTGCAGACACCCTTCTGGTAGAAAACAAGTCCTCGCAAAGTCCTAGAATGACACGGGATCATGGCCTAAAGGAAATAAAGCCAGTGAGATAACTGATGTATAAAATAAGATTTTAGATCAAACACTACTACTCTGATTCAATTTGATTTTAAACCAACAACAAACATCTAAACTGGTTCTTCCCCACTACGCAGGTGACACGTGATCCAGGCCGAATATTATTTTTACTCTCTCTCTTTGCTACCAAATGTCCTGGCAGGGTGAGAGTGAAGTGTGTGTTTGCTCTCTAGCCCTTACATACTCCAGAAATATTTTCAACTCAACCTCTTCTCGTGTTACTGTAGGTAAAACGAAGCCTTAAACTGAAGGAGATCTTCACCTTTGAAAATTTATTTCTGGTAAGTACCCCTCAAGTACAGCCTGCCAGGCGGGGTTATACTCTTCTCATAATATATATATATATATATATATATATATATATATATATATATATATATATATATATATATATATGAATAAAACAACACTGCGACTAACCGAGGATTCGAACCCATGTCGTTTTGGCCCGCCCCAGCACTGTGTGCTTGAATCTTGTAGAATTGCGTGGTCCCGTGGGTTAGAGCGTCATGTGTAATTTTCGCTCACTATGAGGCGGGCCAAAACGACATGGGTTCGAATCCTCGGCTAGTCGCGGTGTTGTTATTGAACAATACCACTCGTTCGTGGTTACAATAATATAAAATACTGCTCGTTGGGCTAGTATACCAAACAGGGAGGAGAATGAAATGAGCTCAGGCACGCACACCACCGTATGTCCTCGGATGACGGTAAAACACCTAGCTTAGTTGAGTGCGTCATTCTTGTAGGATTGCTTGGTCCTGTGGGTTAAAGCGTCATGTGTTTTCGCTCACTATGAGGCGGGCCAAAGCAGCATGGGTTCGAATCCTTGGCTAGTCGCAGTATTGTTATTGATATATATATATATATATATATATATATATATATATATATATATATATATATATATATATATATATTATGCAAATATCGCGATACATGATACAAAACAACCACGGGGGGAGTAGAATGATAGCTCTAGCCCTTTCGTGTTGCAATCAACACATCATCAAGAGCTTTCAAAATTGCAGAAAAGAGGAGGATGTCCAGAGGACCGTCTCCACTGGAGTGAGTGAGGGAGGAAGAGAGAAGGGTACAGGAAATGCCCCCAGGCACAACAGTCCCCACAGCCAGAATGATGAATATTATAGCATTAGAAAAATCCCACAAGCATTGATATTGTAATAGCCTAAACGAAATTAACGTGGCAATAATAAAAAAAATCGATCATATTCCGCTATGACATCAGTAACTTTACACACACAAATATATTGTCAGTGATATAGAAGTCTCTGGCAATTATAGGATAGGCTTCCAAGGGAGGTGTCCATTTAAAGTGACGAGAAAACGGTAACATTTAGAGGGAAGACTTCTAAAAGTTATGTAAAGGAAACGGGGCTCATTAAAATAAACTCATTTAAAGGAGGAGGCATCTGCAATAACAAGAAAGACAGCCACAGATCTTCAACCCACATAATTCTGAGGCAAACTCTGGCTCAACCTTCAGAAACTGCAGCAAAAATAGCTCCTAATTCTTCGGTGTGGCACTACATTTAAGACAGTCTAATTCATTCATATAAGAGCCCAATTTTAGACTGTACTATTGCCTCAACTAAAAACTCATCAAATTTGAACAGCCCGTCACTGATATTGTTTAATGTCTCCCTATCATGCTTAATAATTGCCGATTCTACAATATTCCTTTCAAGCCAAGAGGAACAAGGGAAGTTCACTCTTGCTTCTTGCCAATTTGCCGGGTTATTACAAGCTCTAGTATGTTTGAAAATCGCGTTCGACTCTTGTGCTATACGTATCGAATAACGGTGCTGGGACATTCTCACCTCCAATGGTTTTCCCGTTTGTCCCAAATAGGAGAGACTGCAATCATTGCAACCAACTCTGTAGACACCACCAACACGTTGTTGGGGTGAATTCTTTATCAGAATGCTTCTAACAGTCCGTGAATTTTTAAATACTACTTGTATATTAAATCTTCTAAAAGCATTCGGCAGGATAAATAAATTATCGTTGTATGGGAGGACCAGCACATTCTTGGTCTGAGGTGTTATCTTAGGTTCTGTTCTATAATAAGTTTTCTTAGCTGCCAGCAAGACAGATTCCAAAAACACCTTAGGATACCGCAGTTTCATGCCAATGTCAAATATTTACCTAATTTCTTCATCTAGGAACTCCGGACTGCACACACTATAGGCTCTCAAAAACATAGTAAGAATTACACTCCTTTTGACTCATGGTTGGAATAGTAGTGAAAGTATGAGCACACATTGGTGGCCTTCCTATATACTGTAAACTTAAACTTTCTATCAACCCGGTGTATCAACACATCTGAGAATGGAAGTTTTACAGTCCACCTCTTTCTCCACGGTGAATTTAATAGACGGGAGTAAAGCGTTAATTTTTGGTAAAAATGTATCAAGAACCATATCATTTGTCTAAAGACACAAGATGTCATCCACATATCTGAACCATTTAGCTCTACATGGCAGGATATCTTTCAATAGTCTAGCCTCGAAAAATTCCCTATACAGATTGCTCAATAAGGGGGACAACGGATTACCCATAGCCATTCCCTGTTTTTGAGCATAGTATTTCAACTCAAACTCAAACTTGCAATCAACTACACACAGCTTAATCAAATACCATTATTGAATTGATTAAGCTGTGTGTAGTTGATTGCAAGCTTGAGTTTGAGGGGAAATACTATGCTCAAAAATAGGGAATGGGGATGGGTAATCCGTTGTCCCCCTTATTGAGCAATCTGTATATGGAATTTTTCGAGGCTAGACTGTTGAAAGATATCCTGCCAGGTAGAGCTAAATGGTTCAGATATGTGGATATGGTTGATATATTTGGATGATGTCCACTGTATGTGGCCTAAACCAGGGCTACTCAATTGGCGGCCCGCGGTCCGAATCCAGACCTTCTGAGTGTACTAGTTGGACCGCGGGCTTCAGGAGAACGCTTAGTTAAATAGCTGTTACCACGTTCAGGATCAGGTGGTACACAAGAGAGGGATTAATACGTTATAAGACGAGGACTGAAAATGAAGTTCATAGAAAATGATGAGTACACTGACCTATACTAGGATTTGTTGATTTTCGTGATTGCGTGTAAAAAAAATGTACCCGGACCTTTGCTCACAGTGGTTGAGTAGCCCTGGCTTAAACTAAACTCACTTGGCCTTTCTATAATATAATTTACTACGGAAAATGAAGTAATTTCATATCTAGATAAAGATATTAATAGGACTGTTAGGAAATTGTAAAATAATATTTTTTGAAAACCACCTATAATACGATTATAGATACACTGCTAGTCAAGTCACCAAACACAAAGACATTGCTAAGAAAATAGCAAATAGATGAGAAAAGAGGACTAGAGCTAGTCACTGCTACCTTATTTGATCTTTAAGGGTTCATCTCCCCTCAAAGGAGGTTCCTTGATGCTGGCGAGGGGCTCTTGATCTAGGAATTGGATCTGTGCTCCAATTCCCTGAATTGAGCCTGAATACCTTCCATCCCCCCCCCACATGCGCTGTATAATCCTACGGGTTTAGCCCTCCCCCATGATTATAATAATAATTTAAGGGTTGATGGAGGCAAAAACACAGGTTAGTACAAATTTCAAAGTTACTGTTGTAGAAGGCTGTATGTTTGCAAGCAATCTTTCAGGGCGTGTTGGCCTGGTGATGCGTCAAACTGCAACGTTTTGTTAGTTTTCTGGTCGCTGGATGAACACATGTACGCCAAAAGATTGACTAGAACAAGGCTTGGACAATTCAACACTGAAACTCTCACAACCATGTAATGAAGTGGCTCACGAAATCGCTATGACACGATTGCAAACAAATCATACCAATCAAGTTACTATGGACGGCATCAAATTTATGAGAAAATGATTGGAAATTCTTCTAATTAGGACATCCACCACCAGTTGGTCAACCCTTTGCAATACAGTAGCAGAATAAAGCTTATCGTGAGAAACTCTCAAAAGATGAATTACTACTAATGCATCGCACCTAACCTTTCTTGCCAATAATCTGCAATCTCCTTTCCCCATGAATATTTTATTAACCTGAAGAAGCCTGTTGTACAAACGAAACGCTGTCTAAATAAAATTAAGTATAACTGCAGTTTTACTTTATTACACATGAAGTGTTATTATATACCAGAAAAAGTGATTCATTTCCATTGAGGTCCTAGAGTTTTCTTATATACAAGTCTGGTAATAATGGAAGGTCACTAATCTGTGGATTTTGCTGATTGCACATTCTTATGTTTCCTGGAGGGAGGTTAGGTCTCCACGCCAGTCCCAGCACATATTCTAGATTTACCGGTGTTTGGATATTCATCTCAGGTTTTTCTTTCTTTCTGTCTCCGGCATCGCTTGATCTGCTCCGCCTTACTAACTTGTCCTGACTTATGAGGGCGAAGAATGCCAAGTTTTTCTGAATTATGAGGAGTAAAATATGCATATATATTTGGAATGTATTAAAATATTCATGTCGTTTTAGGCGATGAGACAGATTGTAACTTTAGATTCTATAAAGACTTTCTGGATTAAAAAGTGTTTTTTTTTTTTTTTTTAAAAGACTGCGTTTATGAATTATATTTATAAGAAGTCATAATAAGTCTTTGACCCATCTTATATATTTATCTTGCAGATGGAACTTGTAAGACTTGTCGAGTGTCATTTATTTTTGGAAAGACTTTCGTCAGGAGCGCAGCTGGTGATGTTGTCACTTCATATTCAGGTAACTTTTCCTGGCGAGGCAGCACCGCCCTACTGAGCGAATATTGGAAGATTTTTACATTTTGTCAATCCTGCCAATAAGTCTGTATTTCTTCTCTTTAACAAGTATATTTAAATGATAGTGATGAACAAACGAAAATAAGAGATGAAAAGCCAAATGGAAGAAAATATATTGTTATTGCATCCCAGTGTCATTTGCTTCACCTTAACAATATTTACATACCATTTAACTTACAGGATATTATTTAACACAGAATTTTTTTTATACAGATCAACATTCACAAATAATTAATACATTTTTTATTGCGATTGTCCTGATTTTTTGCGCTGTCTTGAAAGTTGACTAATATTTTCGATGATTAGTTACAGAATTCAAATTTATTTGAATAGCTTTATTGGTTTCGCTTTAAAGAAACGAAATTTAAATATTAGCCAAAATATTTATGTCAATAACAGACCTGCCAGAGTCTTCCTTTATCTCGTGTTCTCACTAAGGGTGAGAACACGATTGCCACCTGGAGAAGCAAAGGATACCACCCCTTGGAGGGTGAGAATTGCTAGCAACCAACCTGTTTGAGGTAACTGAATGCAGATGTTTATGAACGGACAGAGTAATAGAGTAAAATGTTTTGATGAAGATCGCAAAAAGACAAACGTAAAACAATCAACATATATTCAGACAAGAGAGTAGAGGTATGCAGACAGAGTGAGATGGACAGGCATAAAGCAGGGAGGATGGAGAGAGAATTCAATTTCATCAGCCGAACTACTGAACCAAAAGTTTGAGTGCCTCCGAAGCCTACAACATGACTCCAAAGAGTTTAGTGTACGTGATGTAATTTTGAGAAACTTTGCATATTTTATTAAAGAAAATAAATGAATTATTTTCATAAGTATACAGAAATTAAGAAAAAAAATATTGTTCCTTCATTTCGCACGTTTTGTTTCACTTGGTATATCGTATATGAGATGCGTATATCCCTCGATATTATACGCTGATCCTTTTTTTTAATCCCAATTTTAGAAAGTGGAATACGCTTGACTGTATGTGCACAAGTGAGGTGCAGTCTTAATGACTTGTGTAGTCGATAAACCATACCAGATAAATATACCATACGCACAGTAATTTTAACAGAAATGTAAATATTTCAGAATATGTATATAAATTTACTGAAGGATTATTAAAATTCATGTTTAAGGGATTAATCTAATGTTGACTAGCAATACACTGGTAATATGTTCCCTTTATGACCTATATTTAATAGACTTCAAACCATAAAAACCAGTCATATCATGACTTAAAAACTAGATTGTTAAGGAATTTTCTGCCCATTGCATCGTTTGGGCACTTAAACAAGATAGGGAAAGAATTGGATGACCAAAAGAATGTGATGAAAGGAAGGAGTGGTAGGGGTTGTCCCAGGAAAGGAAATAGGAGATAAAGGAGGCTTTGAGTACTAAGGACTTAGGAGTTGGTCATCCAGCAGGCTTGTGTGAGAGTGCTAGATCAGAGTGCAGACAAGTGGATTCATGGCTTGATGTGCTAATGGAGTGTGAGCAAGGTAAGATTTATGAAGGAATTCAGGAAAGCTGGTTAGTCGGACACGAGTTCTTCAGGTGGGAAGTACAATGCCTGCACTCTACAGGAGTATTTTTTTCGTTATATTCAGAATGATTTTTGCGAAATTATTGCATACACAAATTTTCGCTTACCTTATTCGGCAAGAAGAGCGTTGCTATTTAAGCAAAAATCCCAAGTTTTACCTATTCGGCACGAAATATATATATATAGCCTCAACAATGCTTCAGTGTCAGGGAAGGATAGAGAACGCCTCCTGGCAGTGAGAGCCCCTCATGCAGGGGACTTTCTGTTGGCTGTTCCCAACTCCAGCCTTGGCACATGCCTCGACCCAGAGACCATCCGAATTGGTGTTGCCCTTCGACTTGCCGCCCCTATTCTCGCCGAACACAGGTGTATTTGTGGCAGTGAATCAGCAGACCGATTCGGGTACCATGGTCTTGTGTGCCGTAAATCCGAGGGAAAGTTTGCAAGACATGATTTTAATAACATTATCAAGAGGAGCCTCACAACAGCCGGATGCCTAGCAGTAAGGCAGCCACCCCAACTATGTAGATCTGATGGCAGCCTAAAGCGTCCAGATGGTATCACCCTTCAAGCCTGGAGAGACGGCAAGCAGGTGGTGTGGGATTACACATGTGCATCTACCTTGGCTGATACCTATCTCCAATACACCAGGGAGGAAGGAGGGGCAGCTGCCACCTTCAGGGAGCCCGAAAGTCTAGAAAATATGGAGAACTTATCCATCATTATATGTTTGTTCCCATAGGCTCGGAGACCCTTGACTCATGGGAAAAGAGTGCATCTAAGTTCCTTAAGGAGCTAGGCAAAAGACTCATCAGGATAACTAGGAATCCCAGGGCAGCTAGTTTTCTGTTCCAGCGACTCAGCGCTGCTGTCCGGGTGGTAATGCCTGCTGTATTTTGGGCACACGCTCCAGCTCTGAGGAGCTGGAAGAGATTTTTGCATTATAATCAGTGACAAATACGTAACAAAATGTACTAAACTTGTAACTCTCACACCTCATATACTGTATATGCCATCTTTATATCAACACTATATCTCTTAAATCTTTTGTACCATATTATGTAATAAAATATACCTATTGGTAAAAAAGAACAAAAAGATGATGTGGTAGGGAAGTGGAATATTCAAATGGCTTCAGAAAGAAATCTAAATATTCTTCCTTGAAGCCTTTTTATCCACTTCTCCGAGGCAATGGGTCCCACAATTGACACCAGAGGTGGACCCCATCCTATATATATATATATATATATATATATATATATATATATATATATATATATATATAGGATGGGGTCCACCTCTGGTGTCAATTGTGGGACCCATTGCCTCGGAGAAGTGGATAAAAAGGCTTCAAGGAAGAATATTTAGATTTCTTTCTGAAGCCATATGAATATTCCACTTCCCCTACCACCCCATCTTTTTTATACAAACTTTATTTCAAGACAAAATACAATAGGGGGTAAAACAACATAGATAACTCAGAGCTACATGTCAAATACTTCGTCCAACTCCCCGGCAGTGGGCAGCGTGCCCAGAACGCTGCAGGCATTTCCCCTCTGGATCGCCACACTGAGTCTCTGAAAGAGGAAGCTGGTCGCCCTGTGGTCCCTGGTTTCTATGATGAGTTTCTCACCCAGCTCTTTGAGAAACTTTAGAGCACACTTGCCCCATGTTCCAAGGGTCTCCGACCCTATTGGGATGAAGTTATAGCAAGGGGGAAGGCCTTCATATTTGCGAGTCTTCTGGGTCTCCCTGTGGCTGGCCTCTCCACCCCCTTCGGCTGCGGAGTATGGCAAGTAGGTGTCTGCCATTGTGGCAGCACAGGTGTAGTCCCAAGCAATCTGCTTACCATCCTTCCAGGGTAGCATAGTGGCTCCATCAGGACGCTTTTGACTTCCATCAGACCTCTGCACTTTGGGTTCTCGTTGAGCTGGGCAACGGGCCGTAGCGAGGCTTCTCTTTATGATGTCGTTGACCTCTTCATGTCTAGCATACTTTCCTTCTGATGTGTGACACACGAGACCATGAAGTCCGAATTGATCAGCCGTCGCCCTGCCGCAAATACACCTATGTTCGGTGAGTATGGGGGCGGTTAGGCAAAGAGCAACACCAATCCGAATGGCCTGTGGGTCGAGTCGAGTCCCCAGAGAGGAATTGGGAACAGCTAAAAGGAAATCTCCTGAGTGTGGTACCTTCACCGCTAGGAGACGAGCTTTGTCCTTTCCTGAAGCGTTGGTGAGCATTGTGTTGGCAATTTTTTCCATGATCGGTTTGTCCCAGTGGGACTGTTTGTGCTCT